>JAMAHF010000066.1:201987-238786 GCA_023627405.1 Penicillium sp. S1316
GAGGGTCGGCAGCGAGCGTGCCAGATATACAGTCGAGGATGTACTGGAGTAGCATTTTCCTGGATAAAGGGGCTGCTTGTCAATTTTAGCCGTTTAGAAAGGGTTAGGTTGTGGAGAGGGATGATAGCCGAGTAGTAAAAGGGGAGGAGTTTACAGATATGGACCACCAAAACAACTCTATTGATGAGACTCCATGCCTTTGTCACAAACCAGGAGCTTTATATGGGTCGAAAAAGAGGGGAATGCGTGAATGTGTTGGTCATCCCTTGTACACTGCAGGGATATCATACTGAAAGGGACGAAGGGATGACAGCTCATGATCATACTTGTTGCCCCCTTGCATGCTACTTCAAGGTGAAATAGAAATTCTGGTAACAATGACGTTTCACTATCCATAATTTATTGATCTCAACTTAATGACAAGCTCGTGGACCAGATTTTATGAAATGTCATACTCAGATACTGAATGTTGTCTTACTCCAACTTACACGACTCTGCCTCATGAAGACAACGATAGCCAATCTACCGGCCTATGCCTATCTTTGCCACGCGCTAATGAAACCTTAATAATGTCAAGCAAGGCTTGCCTTCGAACTTTTTTTTTTGTTGACCTTCTTGCTGCCATGAAACCCCAACTTAGAGAAGAAGGACGCCCGCCAGAACCAAAGCCAAGATGGCAGAACCGGAATCAACATCAACCACACTAGGAGCGCCATTATGGAATGTGTCGTCTCCGCCCTCAGACGAAGTTGTGTTTGTAGCAGTTGCATTATCAGGGCGCGTTGCGGTAACGCCAACATTATACCCATTCTTTGCATCCCACGGGTACGGACTCGTGTAGTTATACGTCGGCTCCGAATCCCCAAAGGCAGCTTTCACGGAATCCAACACACCATGACCCGCCGAGCACCGCGCATCTGTGACCGGGATTGGCCAGACGGGCGAGTATTTCCCGATCCAACCGATCGCCTCGGGGCCCGGGTACGTCTCGTTGAGAAGCAAGTTGGTCGTGTTGACCTCGTAGTTCACGTACCCGGTTTTGTTCGCGACGAGCTCGAAGATGTTCGCGCCGCAGTCCCAGCGGCCGAGCGAGGGGAGCCCCCAGTTTGCGGAGACGGTCGCGAGGGTGCTGTAGTGCGTGTAGAAGGTGTCGTCCGTGGTGCCCCTGAGGTGCTCCGGGATCGCGCCGCCGAGGAGCACGCTGAAGACCATGTTGTTCTCGTTGTAGGCGTCCTCGTCGAAGGTGAGCAGGAGGAGGGTATTGTTCATGAAGTATTCATTGTCCAGCAGCTGCTCCGCGACCCAGGACCGCTCCCACTTCGCGCCGAAGGTGATGTTCGTGTCGTGCGCGTCGTTGGTCACATTCGGCGTGATGAACGCCCACTGCGGCAGCTTCTTATTCGCGAGATCCTCCTCGAAGCTGGTGAAGTTCTTAATCTGGCGCGCGCGCGTGTCGTTGTTCGCCACCGAGTCGAACAGCACGAGCGAATTGTGTCGCCGGACATAGTCGTCCGTCTGCGTGTGCGGGTTCGACAGGTTGAACCCCGTGAACCCGGCGTAGGGTAGGTGCTCCTGGTACTCGCCCCACGAGATCCCCTTTGTGTCGAGGAGGTCGACGACGGTGGAGATGTTGGAGGGCATCTGGACGAAGTTGTCGTGGTCCATCCCCCACGTGTCGCCGCCGGCGGACGCGCAGTAGTTGGGCATCGACGGGTGCGTGACGCCGTAGTAGTTTGTCAGTGTGATGCCCTGGGAGGCGAGCCACTGCATGTTTTCGTCGGCGGCGGCGTCCTCGTAGTTCTGACCAAGTTATGCGTTAACAAATCTTTCTTTCTTGCTTTCTTTGTGAGAGGAGTGCTTACGGTGTTCTCCATCCAGAGTTGGTAGAAGCGGTCGAAGGCAAGGCCCTGGACATTCGAGACAGGCGATTCCGGCACAGCTGTTGCTGCTGCCGCCGCGATCTCAGAGAGCGAGAGCCCCGAGGGAATGGGACTCTCGGGGTAGGGAGGCAGGTTGAGCGTCAGCGCGCGGGTGAGCAACGCTTTCATGTTTGCGGCCTTGAGCAAGCTGGGCATCTTGGTGGCTTTGCTTCAGAGAGAGAAATTGGGCAACGATAGGCAAGATAAGAGAATTCTACTAGAGGTGCAGGGGTGCAGCTTATATAGTGAAGGAAAGAGGCAGCACTACTCCAACCGAGACTCTATACATCTCGTCGGAGTATACCGCCAGGAATAAAGATTGGATGCATGCCACGATATGTAAACAAGCGATGTGATTGGGTATCAGCAGCACCTCGCTTAGAAGCTTTTGCTCCAAGCGGCCCGCAGACGCTAAGCTTTGCCAATGGTAAGCCTTGGTTTTGCGCCCTCGACCCATCTACACTCTCCCCCTCATTGCATGCACTCGCTTCTAGAAAATGTTGGGGTCCTCGCCGTTGGTGGTGTCTGGAAATCTAGGGTCTTGTTCCGGGTTCCCCAGCCCACGTGCGTCGAACTCAATCATTCTTATCCCGGATGAAAAGCCCCGTTTTCTCTGCAGCTCCAATGGAGCCCCAGTTATTAATCTACGTAGCCTGATTCAGTCGATGTCCATCCGCCGGACGGGAGGTCGCTTCTAACAATGAGCGCCCTGTAGCATTCCAGCTTCGCTTCTAGTGCTCCTTCGCAACTCTCCCTCCCAGATGATTTCGTCGGCATTTCGGCTGTCTTCTATGCATTCTACTCATAGTCAAATTGCGCATGGCTGATTAACCATTCGAGGAATGGATAGAATTTATGCCACTCTGGAAATCCCCCCTGCTCGCATAACTGAAACTAGTGAACGTTGGGGTCTACGGCACCTAACAATTGGCCGAGCTGGCTGGAAGATGTCTAGAAGGCACAGACGACGTTGTGCAGGTTTACTCTCCTCTGTACTGGTCCTACTGGATACTATCTCGACTCGACCCACCCACGTGTTCGAAGTCGAGTTCGAGCACCTGCATACCAGACTTATATTACCTGATCGAGCACTAGTAGATGCAATCAGTCGACCTTAAGTCTCCTAGGCGCCCCAAAGGCAGGTAGTTAGTTACCTCCTCGTGACTGACAGCTTGAGTCAGCATTGCCAGCCATATATAAGCGGGGTCGGGATGAACTAATTTAGGTACCTTGTTCCAGGTGACCGTAACGGACTATGGGGTGCAGTCACAAACCAACGGGGACGAACAATGTGGTAAGTGGTGGCAACGATGCACTGCCGACAGACATGCGAAGTAAAGATGGCGCTCTGGGCCCCACGACTGAAGGCCAATGCTAGATGTGCGAGGCTTATTCTTATTTTACAACACAGTAGAGGTCCGACTCTCGAATTCTCCTCTGGCCTGCTTCTCTATATCTACATTGCTCGCCGTGAGCGGATTTTAGGATAATTTGCACACGTGAACAAGGTGAGAACATGTACAGTAACCTATCTGGCTAGTGAGTCACAACTGGTGACCATGACTCAACGTAGGTGAACCTTCGCCTCGCCTAGCCTGGCCCGGCCGCAGGGAGGGGAGCGGGGGTTTATCGTTTTCGGTAGAGTCTTATATCAGCCTAGGCCCTGCATCATGGAACTGCAGAGCCGACTTGGAACCCGTAGATCCATTGAGGATGGTGCTACGGACCTAATACTGGGTGTATGATATGGATAAGCTCAAGTGGCACCTAGGGATATCGAGTTCCAGCCATAGAATATTAAGAGGGGTGTGTCCTTGGGTACAGTAGCAGCTGTCGCCGCTAACAACAAAGTAGAAGTTATTAGAGGGGCGACCATCCCGCCCTGGATAGGATTGAGGGTAGATATCCTTGTCATGGGCCATCCTTGGGTATACACTGTTACACATGGCTTTACACCACCCAATCCATAAGAGTATTTGCGTGCTATAGCCTGCTTCCCAAGCCTCAACTATCTAGAGCTGAACACGCCTTCTTATCGAATAGCAACTTCCGGCTGAGAGCGATATTTTTCGCGTCGTCGACGGGCAGACGCAACGCCCGTTAGCTCGAATGGTTATAAAGGTTGGAGAATGTGAAGTCTTTCTCCACCACCCTAAAGCCGATCCGTTGAGGTATTCCTGGGTTTATACGGCGTGGCGGGAAGCCAGTACACCTGGCTTAGTACATGTCGATCGGCTTACGTGCGAACTGATGTCCTTCCAGGCACCCACATAGGAAGTGCGTACGAGCAGACTTTGTACTCGGCTGGGCTGTGGGACATGGGGACGCGAGACTTTGCGCCGGATGTTTGGTAGATGAAGGTCATGAGTTTATGCCGAAATAGACTCATGTCCGTACCTTTACTTATCACATGTGCTGTTCGGGTGAATGTGTCGGAGCCTCTTCCTCGCCAACCAGAGCAGAGGGGGCCATTGTCAGGCTTCCTTGAAAGGCAGATCCAGTATAGACTGAACCTAGTACGAAACCATGATAGTTTCGGGTTGCTTTAGGGGTAAGATATGCAATAAAAACGAAGAAACGGTCTCTTATTTGGATACATTTTAAGGTGAGTCTTTTCAATGAAGCAAGCTCGCTGTATCTTATAGAGGATATACATCGGCTGATTTAGTATAGACAGAAATATAAACAAATTTGTCGCACAATAATCCCTGGGGTATCTGTCAGTCATCTGGAGAATAGCATGAAAACCAAGAATCTTTTCCCTATATACAGCAGACGAGATTTTGGCCGTCGAGCGAGGCACATATATCATCATCTAAGGGCTCGGTGTCGTTTGGCCTCAGACTCCTGCAGGACTTCCTTTCCAATGGGCAACCCTCGCTTTCTGTAGCTCTGTTCCTGGGTTCCCAAGCTAGTATATGTTGGCAATGAGTCCAAATGCGAGCGTTCCGCGTCTGGGCGTACGTGAGATAGAAGAAGCGTTGCAAAAGCAGCGGCGGCGGCTGCGGCGTACTTCTGCCACTGTTTGTTCTTGTGTGAATCACAGTAGTCGCAGATACCGCGTATAACAAGGCACGGGAGAATGTTCATTATTCCGGCAGCCTCCATTTCAAAACACATGACGCCATACTGCGTACCAAATTTGTCTCGCGTGGTTGCGCTCCTCATGACTTGGTTTCCGGATGCAATAAGGCCGTAGTGGATATGGGGCTGAGTTGAGGGTCTTGGAGATCGGATCTGGACTATGGCGGTGTCGCAGCCTTCGCATGTTTGTTTCCCTGGCGAGTCCAAATGCGCGTAGTCGGACTTGAATAGCATATCATTGTCCACTCCTGGGTGGCTATACTGATCATCGGAGTGCGCAATCCCTTGTAAGTATTTGGCTAGCGGCTCCCTTCCAAGCTGGGGGTCGGACTGTATCTCGCTTAGTGCAGATCTAATACACCGTGGAGAAGGATGTAGATATCCGTTTATCTGGAAGAGTCCATCCTCTAGTGTCTTGATCGTATCGTATGGGAGAACACCAGTATTCGCTCCGCTAGGCGTGCTCACTACAACATCGCCGAGTCGGATGTCATGCTTGCCAGGGACTCCCCCTCCAATGCCAACTAAGAGGCAGAATCTTAGCCTCGGGAAACTCCGCTTCATGTTGGAAGCGACATCGGCAGCGGTGTTTGTACCATACTCGCCGTCCGGTAGACAGGTCGCTACAACATTGTGCTTAGCCATATTGCCAAACACATAATGGTTTGGATCGGTATGTGGGACTGCAGGATTGTCGTTAGTCTCATCAAACAACAGACGGACTGCCTTGAGCTCTTTATGTAGTGCACAAATAACGGCGACACGGTAATCCAGTTGAGTCCGGTACACATGACCGCCACACGATATCCGCTGGCTCAGGCTTGCTTGAACGGCCTCCAGAAAAGAGTCGGAATCTACTTGTGAGGTGTGGTCCTCCTTGGCCACACCAACCGCACTATCGTCATCCGATACAACCGATGAGGACATGCTTTGCCAAATGCCACTGTCATGCGATGGGGATGCCATTGACCTATCCTGGTAATGATTTGAGATGGGGATTGATTGCGATGGCTCTCCGCAATTCGGCCAGGACCACGGTTGTTCGGAGTTATAACCAAAGATAACGGCGCCTTCGGGATCGTTGCCTGCGAGACTCAATCCCTTTTCCACCAGGACAAAAGGCAAAGCACTGGTCATCCTGTCTTCCTCTATTCCATCTCCTGCGCTCGAGTGACACCCTCGACAGTCCTGTGATTTTGACCTCCAATAGGCGCTCCGCATTCAGGACACCTAGCTTGCTCCATGGGCAAACCACACTCTCCAATAGCAAACTATAGAAAGTTAGTTTAGCGTATGCCTTGTCAAGGTAAAAGGGAAATGGTCGGGGAATGGGAGATTTCTCACCGGATGTCCATTGGCACAATTGTACCAGTGCCCGGAATGAGTGGCGATTCCGGTTCGTCCGCTGACCATGGCTGTCCTGATTGATTGAAGTTCGTCTAAAGTGACCCTCTCGTACCGTGGCCGCTCGTGAAGGCGGGTCAAACCCTGGACCTGTTCTTGGAGATCGGGGCAGTTTCCTAGTTCATCACATAGCTTTACTGCAGCGGCGAGGAGATCGCGGGTGGTCTCAGCGCGGTCTTCGAGCTTCTGTAGGCCCTTGTATTTCTCGTTAAGCAGCAGGTCAACTGTTGGTTCTCTTGGATAAGTGCGGTGATACCACGCGTCTAGCTGGGCGACCTTGGCAAATGTGATGGTTGCCTTGATGACGATGCGGGAGAGGCTCGCTTTCCTGGCTTGAGTTATCAATCCTAGGCAATCTTTCATCACCGCAGTCAAATTTGGTGGGGGACTGGTGGATATTGCCGATTGTAGTGTTGTGAATTTCCGGCTCGAGTTTATCTCTGTGAAGTTATGGCTCAACATGAGTTCCTGCGCCTTGATGTGAATCAACCATGCGCCGAGGGTGATTTGGCTGTCTGGTTCTCGAGTTGCCATACTCATCGCCTCTATCCGGGCTGATATTAAGGCTATATCGTCCCCTGGGCTCTTCTGCGAAGCCGAAATTGCATCCCTGAGCCGTTTTATTGGTTGATTCTCGGCCTTCATGTTTTTGCTGAGGGTCGAAGCGTCCTTACTCACGCGCGCACAGTCCACGTATCGTGGATTTCGCCATAGTGTAAGACTCTCCGGTACCGAAGCCTCTCTTTTAGCGTGCAACATCTCATTAATGGCATGCAGACGTGCTTCAAGGCCCTCAAGTTCGGTGCGACCCTTGATAAGGAATCGCCGATAAGTCTCGTCCATAACAGCGCGGTTGATAACGCGGTTGTAGCGCTTCGTCACAAACTGGCGAATGGGCTGCTTACAATCCGGGCATGAAGGTACGGCACTGGCGAGAGAAGAGGAGATATCTCGGAGGCCATTGAATCGTCCCTCCTCATCCCTTGTGTACACTTCATGGAGGCCAATCAAGCCATCAACCGACTCACTCGTGAAGAAATGGCCGCATGCAAGCATTATAATTGGAGACTGATCGAGGTTAATCTCGGAGAATGTTTTCCATTCGAGGAGGTCAACACGAGCGTCGACATTATCGCCGCAGTCTTGACACAGGTTGTCTGGGCAATCCTCTCCGCAGAGGCTCGGGCATTGATGACCGCATTTGAGAAGCTTGATACATCGCTCATCGCACGGAAGTCGATCGCATGGTGCCGCGCACGGCATCGAGCAAGAACCTTGATGAGTACAGGACCAGGTGCATTTCTCGATGCATGGTGCACATACCTTTCCACAGGCTGAATCACATACAGAGTGTGAGCATCGAACCTGTAAATACTCAGTAATCTGATTCCGAGGATTCGGATTCTAGTAGGCCTTACCTCGCACTTTACCTCGCAGGCACCGCAGTTCTCCCCGGTGTGACATGTTCTGGGACACCGGTGGTTGCAGGCACTATGTGGGCGATCACACCTTTTAATGCATTCACGGTGCTTGAATTCTCTCTTTCCATCATGAAATTTGATGAGGCATTTTCCACAGCAACCATGACAGCTGTGGCCACAGCGGAGAAGGCCCGTACATGGCTCAGGACAGTGGAAGAATAGCGACGTGACATCCCTGAAACAGCTAACCTGAATAGTATGACCACACCTAGGAATAGCCTTTTCCACCCTGACATCGCACTTGATTGCTTTTAAGTTGGTCTTCTGATGGCAAACGATAGCATTCTTGGTATGACCACAGGGAAGTTCCACATCCTCGATCTTGGCCATGCAAGGCCCACAGTCTTCCCCACAAAGCTTGGGACATTCATGCTCACAGCTCCGCCGGATACGTGGGCAAGGTTTTGCACACGCAAAGCTGTCGTGCATGACCGCCGAATGGCACTTGGATTGGCATTAATAACCGCATGGCTCGAGCCGACGGGTACATGGCAGGCTGCACCCGCCTTCAGGACTCTTTCTCTCAAAGTCATGAGGCTCGGAACAGAAGATAGGCGTTTCTGGGTAACGAGGACAACAAAGCGCCAGCTCTGTGCCAACTGCATTCGCCCGGGAAAGTTAAGAATGGACATCAGCCCACATTGGCACGTTAAGATAAGTGTCCGTATTTCCAATAAGATACATCCCCTGCTGAGCTCGACTGAGGAGCACGTTAATGCGATTTTCAGTGCATAGAAAGCCAACCGTCCGGTCTGAGTTGCTGCGAACCAGGGAGACGACGGTCACCTTTGCCTCCTCACCTTGAAAGTTGTCGATGGTAGCAAGGCGGAGTGTCTGGAGCAGCGTCTTTTTCTCCATTGCCTTGTGATCGATTGAATTTATATCTCCATCCCCAGCATATTCGAACCCGTCCGCTGCCAATGTTTCTAAGTCTCGCTCACTAAGACAAATCTCGAAATCATTGCTGAGCAATGTCCTGAGCTTTCGCAGTTGCCCGGTGTAAGGAGTCAAGAGGGCAATGTCCTTGCTACTGTAGTCTCCCTGCCGAACAAGATGTCGAACAAGAGCAGTAGCCATGTCGACCTCCCACTGGTTGCTGTGAGATTTCACACGGCTGCTGTCAGTTCTCGAGTCTTCGTTGTATCGGTGGTCCAGCCAAAAGAGGTTCTGCCCCATTCCAACGACATTTGGTAGGGTCTTCACGCTTAGATGATCCTCGAGGTTTGGGTAGACTCTCCTAATAAGCTGCGAGATTTCTGGTCTCATTCTTCGCTGGACGTTGAGCTGTGCAACAGGGGCAGGCCTTAGCTCTGGCTCACCGAGAGCTCGTCTCTCAAACTGGCTTCTGTCTAGCTGCCATTTTCTCCCTGTCGGTGTTTCAAGACTAAGTGAATAATTTCGAATCTGGGGTCGCAGCTGCCGGTGATCCCCAATCTGGATAAAGTGCTCAACGCCTGGCATCAGAGCCGAAGTAACGTGAGCTTCCATCACCTCAGCTGCTTCCTCGCATATAACGACCTTCGATCCCAGACGGCGGAGGGTCTCGATATGCCGTGCGAGCGCTGTTGTCGTGATTCCGACCACATGCGCTTGAATCAAAGCTCGGCGGCTGACCTCTTCATGGACTGCATTAATGCGCTCGCGGAGCCATCCAGCGTGATTGAGAGACTCATAAAGCAGGGCACTTCCGTCTTCCTGCCACTGTTTGAGCCATTCCAGTGCCAGAGTTCGCCGTTCTGGCATCGAGAGACTATATATGTTTTCCGACGCAGCACGTGTCAGCCCCTCCAGGCGGATGCGGTCCACTACCTCGCCCTCATTCTCGGTTTGTTGGGCCGCCCTCATGGACTTGGTTCCTAGCCAGTTGAGTAATTTGTCATCAGAAACAGTGATGAATCCTTCCAAGTCTGGTCGCTCCAGCTGCTCATGTATCTTGGGCCATCTGCGGTGCAGGAAATTGGCCATCGCTGGCCAAGATAGGCCTTGTTGAGATTGGTGCAGAGGTTTCAGTGCATATCCAGCACTCGTCATACAGTCATCAAGTTCACTGTAGGACATCCCCAGGGTTTGCGACTCTACCCTGGTCTTCTCAATAACTTGGCTCACTACGCGAAGATTCTTGCCTTCAAGTTCAGTCGCCTGGCTGCGGCCGCCAATGCGTATCATCTTCTGGATACCAACTTCAAGAAGATGCTTTAAAAATTGGTCTAGTGCATGATTGGTATAGCAACTGTAATATGCGTAAGTAAAAGCGCGTTGTATGAGGGCATAAAGTTTGGTACTAACATCACAATGATGGGGCCTAGCTTTGCCACTTTTCTAACTTCAAGAAGAGCCTGAACAAGTTTGACACCTACGTAGGACTTGCCGGTCCCTGGTGGGCCTTGGATGAGAGCATACTCCCGTGTGAGAGCCGCGATAAGTCCTTGACACTGGCCATGATCGAGACCAGTTTGATTTTGCAGCCTCAAGATGTCAATATGACCAGGGGTATTTGGATCTAATCCGAGAGCATCAGCTCCTAAGTTTGTGATTGAAGTCAGGGGAAAGATAAATCCTGGGATCCGTGCGTACACTGGTGGGGGTATTTTGTGACTCTTGTCGTTCTGACGCCCTGGCAAGACCCATTTTTGAAACGCCAACTCCCCCTCGCGGTGGATCCGCTGAAGGTTTTTGAGGATGGGGACAAATGTAGCAGGAATTACGCCGTGAAAATCGACCAGAACGCCTCTGGCTTTGGCGCTGTACAGCTGTCCCAGGAGGGCCACCTCTTGACGTAGGCATGTCGCGAGCTTGACCGTGATGCTCGGTGGAAACCTATCGGAAACAAGACTACTCTTGTGGCGAGGCGCCTGGTCCTTGTAAGCATTTTTCGCGGTGACTTCGAGGAAAAGAAGACTTTTGCCAGTTTTCCGGGACGCCAAAAGGCACACCAAGCTTCCTTCCTCCAATCGGCTGGAGTCTTGCCACCATCTACTTTGCTCGTTAGAGGACTTGCTGCGGAGTTGTGGTGGGGCAGAAAAGGATACAGTGGCTTCGAACTCATTTCTCTCATTGATAAATATGTGCCGGACCTGTGCCCCTAGGTAAATATGTGCTCCGCTATCCTTGAATGACGGAATATGCGTCAGATCATTCTGTTGCAGGAGATCTCGTAGCACATCTTTCACCGAGCTAAAGGTATCGTGGCGCAGGAGACGGAATGTGGAGTCGATATATCTTTGCAAAGGGTCGGCGAGAAAGTGTGGCTGGAGAAAGCTGGTAGAGGGCAGATATTCAGAGTCGCTACTGACAATCTCTTGATGGGTAGGCAGAATAAGAACTCGAGATATTTCAGCGAAGTCGTTGTCGTGTCTTCCCCCAGGTATTTGCATATCCATTGGAAACGAGGACAGGGCCGACTCAGCCGTATGCGAAGCTTCTTCAGGGCCCCTGCTTTGAACTAGTGTGCGGCTTGCGCTAGTAATTAGGCTTCGCATTACTTCTACTCTGCTTTCGAGCCCGTCAAGGTCAGCGTTCGAGCATGTTTCGGCCATTTTGAGCACCAGTTTGCCGGTTAAGTCGAGCAGTCTAGGCAGTTCCTCATGAAATTGAGCACGTGCAACCCTTGATAAAAGCTGATAAAGGGCATTCAGCAGCAGCTTCGTCATCTCCAATGAGGTCATAGGTGCACTTCCATTGGCGTCGCCGTTTTCATTTAGGAGGTTCCGGCAGACACTGCTTAGATATCTGATTGCTCGGTCTCTATTCGTGCCTCCGAAGGTCGTGTACAGAGTGCCAACAAATGTATCGACAGAAAGACAATTTAGGAGAGAAGTATGGGTAATGACTTTGAAAAACAGATCATCATAAGCCAGGGTATGGCTAATTCCCTCTGGATTATCTGCATCCGCAGTTGCCAGGATAAAGTCCAGTCCATGAAGGCGGTCATCCACGAGGTCTTTAACGAGAAATTGATGATTCCCTCTATTGTCACTTTCAAGAATTTCTAGGGCCCCATTCTAGAACTGAAAGATCTTGTCATGCTCTGTTTGAGAATATCTAGATCCCTGGATACCATTCCTAAGAAGTCTTTTCCAGTCCAAGTAAGGATTTAGAGCATCCAGATAATCGGGTGTGGGTTGATATGTGGTTTGATTTGACTTGAAGTCGACTGCCCCAGTTGGTTCATGCGAGTATCTGCACCTCTCCCTGTAGTGGCAGTTGCCACGCTGATAGTGTAGACAGGGTGTCTGTTGCTGATTATGCTTCCTGAGGCTGTTGGATCCTCCTCGGCGGCCCGCAGTGCCCCTGGATCGCCAATTTCCGCGGTAAGCTATCATGACCAAGTGGCAACACAAGGTCGATTATAGAAGGGCCACCCCTTGTGATATTTGAAGTGATGCAAATATCTCTAGGAAGAAAAGTTGCTCGGATGGATGGTTTCTGTTTGGTAAAAAGTGGATTTCCCGTAGACGTGAGTGTTTGTGGGGGGGGAGTGGCGAGAAGATGGACTAAATAAAGATCCTCTCTAATAAGAAGCACCTAATACTGCCTTGTACTTTGTGAGGGGTAATCGCAGGGCAATAACTTCCAGTAAGAAAGACTTGCTGCTGTTGGTTTTCCATGTTACGTATCAGCTGCATCTGAAGCAAAACAATTCGTCTCGCGATTTTCTCGTCACAAGGATTGGAGGCAGAGATGGTTCATGGAATGGCTCCAGAGCCTATCATTGTAGGCCTGGATTAGCACATCTATATCAAGACTGTTATTTCGCGGAGCAAAGGAAAAACAAATATGCATTCTACCACCATTAGCATACGTCTGAGTTTTCAGTTCGGTCAGCTCCGTATGTGGTTCCAATCGGGGGCTTGACATCCAGCAGGACTTGGCAGTCTGTGAGCCTGCGCTACTGCATGGGACATTCTAACATTTCACTAACAAGTTATCATTCTGGATGGTGTGTATTTGCACTGCTGGTCTAACAATAGCTGTCCACAGATGATTTTAAGTTCAGTAAAGATAGGGATAGGCCATCTGTTCTTTCTTTCTCCTTCATTTCTTTTCTTTTTCTTTGACCATCTGATTGAGGAAAGAGCTTCGCAGATTTGCAATCCATCAGATGTATGCTCAAGTGAAAAGGGTGCCTGACTGTCCGTTGATATGCCATTTTAGATATAGCGATTTCTGAATCGGAGATCAAACTCCTTACGCCTTCAGTCATTAACCACTCGGTGGCACCGCTCTGCCTCGTCACGCATTGCGAGAAAATATATCTCAGTGGCTTGCTGACCACCAAGCAGTAGCCCAGTAGGGTGGAAGCAGCCAATATCAAACTTGCTTCTACGCCAGCCCTGGCCGAATTGGTCAATCGTACATGGTTTTGCAGGCTGCGCTCTCCAGCTATATCTGCAGAATCCCCGCGAATAAAGTATTTTCTCATGCAGCTGTACGTTTACAGGGTATTCCCTTCGTTTTCTTCTTATCTCAGCTATGCGTTTAGCATCGTGGGCAGAGTATGTCTGCGGCGAAGCCCAATACAAGTTACACCACATGAAACATATCTACCAATCAACACGTGTAGCGGCGGCGATGTGATGTCCTCAGCAGGTTATAACAGGTGTGTTAAAGCGGGGTAGCCTCCTCCCAGATAAGTATTCATAAGTCCATCCAAGGCCATGCTCCGAGTTCTCAGCGCAAAGCTTCTGACATCCCAAAATCCCACTACCGACATCCAGATTCAAAATGGCACGCAAGGGACGCAAACCTGCGAAATTGTGGTCGCTCCACCCAGAGCTTCATGACGACGTAGCACGGGTGTTAGACGAGGAAGACCTTCAACTAGACTTCTTTGACACCGACGATGAGGCAACCAATATTGAGGAATGGGACTCGAACGTTATCGGTCGTTTTATATGCCAAAATACCCGATGTTCCACCCCCGGTTGGTCGAGCAAGAAGATCGCGATTACAATTCGCATGTACCCTCGACAGCGATATAATGCACGAGTGTATCACCAGCGATGCAGAAATTGCAACGCTGTTGGTCGGCTAGTTCTAGATGCTACGTGCTACGCGGAAAGAGTGACATACTGGCTCAAAAGATGGAATGGAATTGAGGTAGAGCGGCCCAATCACTCTGGCCAGAGCAGAGGTCCGCACGATAAGGAACTATGTGAGGGGTGTAAAGCTGGCCATTGTTCCAACTCAAATGAGAATGGGGATTTAGCATCGATTCTGGCTAGGTAAGTTTTGTACTAAGAATTCTTATATAGTAACTAATTCTTTTAGATTATATATCTGAGCGCTTCGGTGAGGTGATCAACTTATGACCCTACCAAGCATCCATCCTTTGTACGCAAGCCATCCTTGAATGATCGCAGTTTTGCCGAAATAATAGACAATGCTTGCATCGAATCTCGACGGACGAACCAGATGATGAAGTCACGATATAATCTGCGGACAAGAGGAAGTAGGAGAAGCTTTTGAGCAGAGCTCTTTTGCAGCGCACGTTTCTAGCTTTGCTCGTAGATTTTCTCCCATTCCAGTATTTCCCAGTATTTTCTCCTTGGACTTCGCGGGGAAGGGTAATCAGATAGAATATGAACGGGAAACTTTCATTCAGCTTCAACTAAGACATTTGGCGCATTAAGCCTACTAGAAAAGCATAGTGACATATATAGCGGAATCTCTTATCCATCTACCTTAACACCCTGAGACTTTTTCTTGCTTGGCAGGTTACCATTCGCAGGGCCAGTATTGCAGGTTGAAGCGGTTGACTTACGGCGAGGTCGATTTGATGCAACCCGACCAATAACCGGGCTGGTAGGTACATTGCTCACCTCTCGCCCTGCTGCCATGCACTGCGGTTGGGATCTTCTCAATTGCACAACGTAGGTAAGTGGGAACCGATTTCCTTTCTCCACCACTGTGAGGCGCGGAAACACAGTAAGTAGACTTTCATCCAATATATCCCCATTGGCTTCACTTCCTGCATGGCTTCCTTCCAGGAAATCCAGTGAGCTCCATTGATCGTCTTCCCATTTAAGAGGCTCGAAATCCGGCTCATATCTTTGCACGGAGCGCTGGAGGGGATTCCAAAGATCAACGGCCTTTGTTACTATTTTCCCGACACTTGCGCGGAGTTGGTCAAACTGGTCGTCAGGAAGCATGTCATATAGGTATGAAGAAGCATTCCTAATGACCGCTTGGACCCTTGACTGAAGAGCAGCGTTCTGCGCCTCGGGATTGATTGAAAGAAATACCGACCTGCAGAATGATTCTTTCTCACTGTCGGAGGCGGCGAGGTTGGCGAGAACCTCTCGGATACCTGCGTCTTCGGGCACAAGGTAGGTGGGCTGGAAAATTTGCTTATCCACTTCCCTCGCGAGAATGGCTAAAAAGATAGCCAGTCGCATCTGCTTCGCAGCCAGAGAGTTGGAATGCGGAAGCGGGACATGGTGCTCAACAGCGAGGTTGCTCTGTCGTTTGAATGTGTCCCAGACTAAGCGATTCTAGAGACGACGGGGGAGTGTGAGCATGGAAAGGTAACGGCTTTCCGCACACTGAGAACTCACCTGCAGAATCCCCTCAGAGAGGTCTTTACTTAGGTGCGGATAGATCTCAGTGGTGGCATATTGCCACAAATCGACAAAGGCATCCGTCCTATGCAAAGTTAGTACACTGGCGCTTCCATTGGTTTAGATGTATAACCCACAGGGAATCCTCATCAGAGTCGGAATGCTGGGCTGTATACTCCTCGATCTTGTCCAGGCGAACTTTTGTTGCCTGCAATGATTTGCTTAAAGCAGACTTCTCCTTCTCCATCTCTCTAGCCTTTTGCTCTGCCGAATTTGAGCGTTTCTGGATCTCGGAATGGGAAATCTTCATCTTATCCATAAGGACGTCTTTGTCTTTGATCATGCGCTGTAGGCCATCAATATCTTGCTGGGCTGTCTTCAAAACGGACTGCAGTTTGCTATGGGCCGAGTGGAGGTCTTTATATCGGCCCTCAGAGTCACTGGTTTCTCGCTCCTTTTGAGAGACAGCGTCCTTTCCTTCCTGAACCAGCTTCTTAAGAGACTCTATCTCCAAGGTAGCTTCTTTTCGCTTTGACTTTTGGATCTCGTTTGCCTCAAACATTTGCTCGATAGCAATTTGCTTCGACATTTCGTTTCTTAGTTGTTCCAGCTCCTTCTCTTTGGATTGTAGTAGACTTCGAAGATTAGCGACCTCGCTAAAGATTTCCTCTGCGACTTGATAGCTGGAACTTGAAGAAATCGAGCTCAGTAGGTTCAGGAGGTCTGCCAATGCCTGGGTACTGGGTACCTGCTGGGCGGCTGGTCTTTGGCTTTGGGCCGAAGGGGGATGCTGGCTCCCAGGAGACATGACTGATACGGGTGGCATGTTTGACAGGACAAGTGAGCGAATACACGATAGGGCTATTCAGAATACTTGATGGGTTGCGGAGGAGAAGACGAGAGATGAGTATGAGTTATCTTCAATATAGTTCAAGCCGAAGCGAGGTCGCGAATTTATCAGTTATTTGACCACGCACCTCATCATGAGGCTCCCTGACCTCAGGAGAACCCCACTCCCAAATCCGAATCCAGTCCAGCCTAGAGGCCTCATCAATGCTGTTGCATCTTGCATCGTGGCGGTTGTCTTCCTCTGAGGAGCAGCACTTCATCCAAGCTAGACAGCTCAGCGATGTGCGTGACACGGGACTTCTCTTGGTTGGGAATATGAGGCTGCACTTTTGTGTAGCATAACCATGGTGTAGAAAAGAGTTTCTTAGCCGCCCTCTTGCAACGTGTCTTGTGTGGAGAGGAGTGCTTTATTAGCTGCGAACAGCTTCGGCTGCAAGTAAACACTTAAATGACTCGCGGCAGAGATCCAATAATGTTGGCCCTGGGCGTAGATCCTTCTATGTGTGGATATCTAGCGATAATGCGGTATGTATTATCTTGGCCAAGGAGAGGCGACACGTATATTTCAAGGTAAGCGATGCTGGCGCGCCGCCCACTTAAACCCGGCGACCGCGAGCTCCTCCACCTGCACGCAATGACAGATAATGCGGGGTTAGGTGATCAGAACCCAAAACTTCAAACATGCGTGATTTGTTGCCTGAGATCTGTGCACCCACGCCCCACTGTACCATTGGTCCTTGGTGCCCGACACACACTGCTGCCGGCATTCGAGCCAGCCAGAAAACTTAATGTTGGCTCTCGGTTCGGTGCGCCTCGTGAGAAGGCCCCCATCCGGTTTGTCGACAGGGCTGAGGGCTCGCGTGCTTCCCATGATGGCGAGTGCAAGATCTTGCGGGGCGTGGAGATGTTCGTTGGTTTCTGTGCGACAGGATGAACTCTTGCCTTCCTTCCACGCTCCATCGCCGTTTACTAGCGTTTCTAACCGGTATGGATCCGGCTTTTTCTTCCTGTTTCCAACCATGACCCAACAGCAATGCCAGTGTATGGTAGCACAGATCAAGGGCGAATGCTTTCCCCAATCATTCTATCCCAGTCCGCCAGGGCAAGTTATCGCCCCAAGCGAGCTACCCCCAAGCCATCTTATCATTCCCACGAGGCGATGGCGCGAGGGACGGCGCATCGGGGATGATGATTAATCCTGAGAATATAAGCATGTCGCTGGCTCAAAATACAGACGTTAGAGGTGTATTTTAGCATAAACAAGTTGGTTTCCGGGCTGGTTATTCCTTCCCACATGAGGACTCGGCGAACTTTGAATAAGTAGATAAGGAGACAGGAGTTTTGCATGATGACAAGACATTCGGAACCGATAACCAGAGTGTGTACCAATCTATCAAAGCAAAGGAAGTCTTGTCAAAATGTGTCAGAATATATTCTTGTCCGTCCGAGCACGCTGTATTGATTCTCCATTAACCCCCATGATTTCAGCACTGTGCTCGCCTGCAGCCGGTCATATCACAGTCACATAATGTTTTCCTTGAGCCTCTTATTCACGATTGCATTTTTGGAGGTCATCATTGACTGCGTTAAGCAAAAGGTTAGCCAGAGTAGTCCGTTCCTGCAGAAGTATCTGGAACTTGGTATTAAGCAGAACCAATCTGATATGCCGAGCAACATAATAACATAACATTATAATTAGGCTCTCACATTGTCTATGTTTATATCGAGGCAAAGCCAAATAACCAAACATTATCTCCAACCTGGTCTTGATATATTAGGAGATTATGCAAGAGGTATACTAGCTTAAAAAGACAGATATCACGCAGCTCTTGCAATTTATATTTTTTCGCAACCATAGTTATAAAGACAAGCTTAGGTAAGAAGTATTTTACTATAGTCCGCGTTTAGATTGCAGATACTTTGCCACCCCTTACAAGGCCAGGGCTGGATCCGCCTTACAAGGTAGTCCGCGAACTTTTCTACCATCTTGGCGTCTCTAATGATTTTCATCTAGAGCAATTATATAGTTCTGCTCCGGTTTTCCTTGTCCCCCAGAAGTCAGGCCAGGGGGTGGGGAATTGTTAGAAAGCATGATAGAGTAGTCTCTAATATATAAGTACTGATAGACATGACAAGATATGCGCATATGAATAGTTATAGATTCATCACCCGCAAAACTACCGGATTGGCGTTGAACCAGGGTATTAAATGTAGTTTAACAATGTCACAGTAAATAATAGCTTCCTCACAACTAGTGCCAGTGGTAAACTTTGGGAGCTTGGAAAAAAACTGCTCTGTGATATACTTTAGGTATGCCTTACGCAAGAAATTGATTTATACCTACTAGGTGTCATTTTGCGCCTGGTCCCTATTCCAAATTTTTTATTTGCTGGACAATTTCACCCCCATGACAAAGAACCAGAGATATTATTCAATTGCCGAAGTTTGTATTTGTGGACAGCGAATATATGAAAAATATAGAAGTTATCTTATGAGATTACACTGCCTGGAATGTAGAAGCCCTAATGCAGGTTTCTGACTTTCAATAACTCCTGCACAGGGTCCCATGTGTGCAGAAAGCTATCTTCCGCTCAATATGGAAACAAAATAAAAGTGAGATACGGGCTTCTAAGAGTATTAAAGTGACTAACATTGTTTCTGCTTTGCATATACGTGATGAGAAGTGAGACACAATCCATACAAAGGGCAAAACTCTTCTCGTGATCCACTTGAGCAAGATTAATGTCGTTGAAGGATTTCTTTCTGAGGCCCTCAACACATAAGTCTGATTTGGCTTGTGTTTTTTTTTTTTTTTCAAACTTTAAGCTTTGGAACGTCCTGGTGGAAGAGCACGTAATTTCCAGCATCCAAATCGGCCTTGATTTCCGCGACTTCCTCCTGTTGTTCCTGTTCTTCTTTGTGCTTTCAGTTGGTTATAGGGGTTACGACTTGAGCTTATGGCGGTGGGCCTTTGGGCGCTTTATAAAAACCAAGTTTCATGCGAGTAGAGTTGAAAGGACTTGACGCGCTTTAGAATATGTAGGTACATACGCTGCTTGCTAAGGTTCTCCCTCCGCTGAGGAAATCTCAGGGGTCTCAAAAAATCCACTCCACAGAAGTCCAGTGCAATCCTTTAGAGATTTAGAGTGAGGTCGTGCCCAGTATTTGACTGCTGGAAGTTGCCCCCCCACCGATACTCCAGCGTAGCGGAACTTCATATCTCAACTAAGAAGCCCCCTTTACCGGTCAACTTGAGCCAGGTTAGGTTTATTAGCCACAATACCATCATTCTCCTTGGAAGTGTTCAGAGTGCGGAGAGTTACAGCCGCTTGCCCTAACACAGGAGAGGACTTGTCTGAACAAAGCCTACTTCTTATTTTCAGGCAAAAAGACTTGTGGAAAACTGGGTATGGACCGCGATCTCTGTTAGAAACGGCCGCCCCACACTATCCTCTCCCGTCGCAACCCTGTCTACGCTGCTGATCCCCGCCCTCGGCGGCCTTAGGAAATTGTGTGGAGCGGGCCCCGGGATTTAGAGATCTGGCTTCACATACACTAGTAAATTAGCCTTGTCTCTAGCACGGTACATGTTGCTAAGCAATTCCGTTGGCCTATAAATACAGGAGCTCGCTAAGTAATTCGCTAAGCAAATCAATAAGCGAGGAAGCAAGGGGTTGCTTCAGTGACCAAGGCGGCGTCAGGATAATCTTACCTTACGGCCTAAAGCGACTGCCCGAGCCCTCTGGAGTCAGGCTTAAGAAGTCTTTTTTCTTTTGGCCGGCCTGGTATACGAGAAACTTATTTTCCCTAATCTATACATTAACACACAATTCCTATACTTAATAGGACTAGATATCATGTTTAGTTCTTAGGTAATACTAATGACTATCCTCAGTGGCGAGAAGATAAATCCGGCCTCTTTATGAAGTCTATCCTTAAACAACCGCATCTTACCCTAGGTAAAAGGATTACTTTAGTACTAATAAGGTGCCGCTCTATAGCTAATATTATGAACGCTCTTTAAAGTCTAGGGGATCTAGACAAGGTGTTTGCAGCTCAAGGGCAAGGACTATGCTGCTTTTTGGCCAGCGTAGGGCGAGATGCATGATCCATCGCACCGGTACATAAAGTTGTAGAGGACAGGGCTTTTCAAGCGCTACTACGCAGGAAGGGAACGTTCTTACAAAACAGGATTTGTGGGTTACAGGACCAGTTGGCCGGGACAAGGCGTTTACGAACATAGTGAAGTCAAAATGGTAGCTGGGTTAGAGGCAAAAGATGGGTTCTAGCTTAACTGGACTTCGTTCAGCGGAATGTACCTGGACGAGATATAAGCCCAATCTCCGGGGCTACTAGGTAGTATGTATTATTACTCTGTTGAAGAAAGACTATACATCTCCAGAGTGCGTGGTATAGGGTTGAAATTGTTCCGCAATTTTGACCACATGCGGCCCCACTTATGCCCTGCCACAGATAGCTAAGATGGCCTGGGCGGAGTAGAAGGGGTAGGAATCAAGGAAGGGATATGTCAGAAGACTGCTAATATGACAAACATGCCCAAACGCACCAGCAAGTATACAGCGTAAATTATACCACAAACCAAGCAGCTCACCAGTATGTTGGTCGCACAAGGGAATCGCGATCCTCATCATCAGAGTACATAAAGTCCTCTCCCCTGAACTGCCTCGCGAGCGCAGTACCCTCGACAACAAGCTGTTGTCCAGCGGCCATCTGTTTTGCACGCTCTCCATCCGACAAGTGCAAAGAGACCTGCGCATATTCTATCTTGACGTGGCCTAGCTTGAGTAGGGATCTAGGTAATAGTCCCTGCTCGGCGCTCCGAGATTGCCGAAAGCATTTGCATGCTCGATCTAGGTAGTCAAGTGCTGTCACAAAATCCCTCTTGCCGTAGGCAAGGCAGCCGACTTTATGAAGAGAGACACCAGAGAGGTAATGGCTCTCACCCTCTAGCGCGATTCGCGAGGCAAGGCAATTCTGATGAATTTGGTAGGCCTCCTCAGGCTTGTTGAAAACCATGAGCTTCAAGTTTGCGTAAAGATACTGGGTGTATAGTCCCAGGGTAGTGGGCGCGTTCACGTTGGAAACTGCGAGTGCCTTCTTGATATACGGCGTGCATTCTTCCATTCGCTTGTTCCGCCAGAAGTAGTGAGCATAGTTGTAGTAGCTGACCTCAAATAAAGCCGGGGTTGCCCCGGGGCAGTTTTCGCGGATATCCAGGCATTTCAAGAAGTATTCCTGCGCGCGCTCGACCTGACCTAGCCCATTGAGATTGTTCGCGTAGTTGTTGTAGCTTGACGCGAGCTGCTGTATCTCAGGATCGTCACGTGACAGGAATTTCTCCCTGCATCGGATTGATTTGAGGGCATATTCGGATGCCTCGGACCGATGCAACATCCCCTTGGTATTGACTACGGCACCAAGATTGTTGCAGACTAGGGCATAAACCAGTGCTAGGTTGGGCTCATCGCCGGGTGCTCCGAGGTCAAGGCAAATTGATTTCGCTGTATGCAACAAGTCGAGCGCAACATGGACCTGCCCGCGCTCATGGTAATACCACCCACCATGGGCTAGTGTTTCGGCAAAGTCGACAGAGCCTGATATTGGGTGGGGACATTTACTGAAATAATGTTGGGCGCTGAGAAGATGCGCATTGAACTTATCACAGCGTGCGTACTGCGACGCCATCGATTGTCCCAGTTCCTGACGAGGATAGACCTCGCGTAGCATAAACATGGCAAGGTCAATCGCTCGTTGCCATTGATTGCTATCCCATCTTCGCCGAACGGCATCTTGTACCAGTCGATGGATAGTGCATATTGTTCCTTGATTACTGTGTCTCACCAGCGAGCTCTTGTACAGGTCGTTTGTTGCCCTGAGGTAAGCCGCTGCCTTTGCAAATACCGGGGATATCGCCGCGGCTGCGGGTTTATTAAAGTGCTTGATCATGTCCATTGGGATCTTGTCTGGATCTAGAATTGCGAAGAGATCGAGTATGTCTTTGACGTCCCTTGACTTTTGTACTGATTCGATTGAGAGTGTCCATGCGCTCGCAAGTGTGCGTTCGTATGCGATCACGGTGTCCGAGGCATCATGTTCTTCAATAATCATCTCCTCCGTCTCAGTTTCTGCTAACAAATCGATAAAGGTCTGAAGTGGCATTGGATTTTGATGTAAGAAGCTGGCAATATGATTGATGGCCAGGGGCAAACCTCCAAGACGATTGACTATAGTCGTCGCAAGTTCGCGCTCCCAGTGATTTTGGTCTGGTAGTAGATCCCAGAAGAATTTAGCCCCATCCTCTGCTTCAAAGCACTTAACTTCCGTCTGACTCGTTGCGTAAGACCCATGTTCAGGTAACTGTTTTCGCGATGTCAGAATTACTGACCCTCCACCCCCGATGGGGACCGGCCAGTGCTGGTTCAAAAGCTTGGAATCATCCACATTGTCGAATACAATGAGCCAAGAACGGTGTCTCTGAAGCCAGTCCTTGAACCATTCTGTGCATTGTCCGATTGTGAGAGAGGTCTGCTCGTTACCCAAGCGTTGAGCAATGGCGAAGTACTCTGAAATGATTTTGGGCCCTTGGTCAGCTGAAATCCAAAAGACCGCTTCGAATTGGTTATGATAGTCGTTAATGTATCGAAGTGCACACTGAGTTTTGCCAACACCACCCTCACCGTACAGACAGAAAACAGGCGTTGAGATCCGATAATCTTCGAAATGGGCCAATATAGAACGAATTACATCATCTGGCTGACTGTTAACCGTTAATCTGTGGGATAGTCGCACTCAAAGCACATACCTCGGCCGTAAAAGTTGGCTGGGTGGAAAGGAGGAACGTTATGCATTAAGTGTTGGGCGCTCCAGGGGCTCGAATCTGCTCTGCCACGAGGTGGTGAAGAGAAATCCCCGGTCTGGCCATGTGTTCCATAGCTTAAACTTGTATTGTCTATGACAGGTACAGTGTAGCTCGTCGATGAGGGTGACATGATCCCCCAGGGTTGTGGAGCGGCCCCGACCTGGCTGTAGCTCATCATAGTTCCATCGTGCCTTTGATATTGTGGCCTAGTACTGACACTGTATGTCGGGCCGCCTTGACCACCCGGTGGGAAGACGGCAGGGGAACTTCTTGAATTCACCGTAGGGCTGCTAACAACGGAGATTGGGCAGGGAATAGATGGTTCGCGGGTGTGCGACAGCGGAGGGGATTTGATACCTGGTACGAGGCAATCAGCAAACCGCTAAAGATTTATAGCCATTTCCACGCAAATCGCTTACTCGTGAGCGGACATATTTTCTTCAAGAGGTCTTTGATAACCCCTAAAACCAACTTGTAATTCTTATCTTCCTGGTCCTGGAATCGACAAATATCGGTATGGGTGGCGTCTATTCCGATGGTGTGCAGCTCGTTCGTTATTTCCAGCCTGGCCGAATATTCTTCAACAATCTGTCATCGCACATTGTTAGCCTTCTAACCATTTATCTCATGTTGGTAGGGAGCGCAGAGAAAGCCATACCAAATTGATAGCTGCGTACGGCCTCTGCTCATAAAAACTAGCAATGGGGTACTTTGAACAAATATGTATGAATTCGCGGTGAATATCCAGAAGGGTGCTTGAAAATGCCTCAATTTCACTAGCGGCAGTGTTTCTGGTGTGTTTTAGGCTGAGTGCCTGCATCATGCTTGTCGCAATTTTTGCAAGCCGTGCTAGGCCCGCGCCTCTATGGGGTGTTGCGAAAAATATTATGGCTACGTTGACATCTCGCAACCACTTGCGTGCTTCCGGGACCTGTGCCACGAGAAGAGCCTTCTGTGAAGTTAGTGGTGATAGGGCCTTAAGCCAAAGCAGGGTAAGAAAGGTGACCTTTTTCAGGACAAGTCCTCCCATGCTGTGGCAGATAAATAGTATTGGTCGCGAAATCTCCTACACAGCGGATCAGCAACTTGCATAGATGCCATGTATGCTGTTAGAATTAATCTCAGACCGCAGGGGTTGTCCTTTCAAGCTGTAATGTAGACAGCAAATTCTCAGCAAAGTTCGAGATCCTTCCACTGGCGAAGTCGCTGAACAAGTTGGCGTTGTACGAGAAGGTCAGTATGCGAGCGTTTTGGAGGCTGTTCGGCAGGAAACTGCGGAGCCATAACTCCTTGCTCTTCGGATGCGTCCAAGTCTCATGGCTGTGTCCGTTAAGGCCATGAATGGCCACGATGCTATCGCAGTCAGCTCGCAGACCGTGCGGTGAACACGGTTTGATATTTTACTCGACAGCTAAATCCTTCATGCCCTCCAGGCCCACGGGCCAAAGAACCTCCATAGTCATCGTGTACTGAAGGTGGTTGTCGCAGCTCACTGCAACAATTGTCCTATCGAAGACAATCAGGTTGTATGAGCTATGGCAAAATGAGAAGGGCAGGAGACGGGGTCAATCAAGTGAGAGGCAGCTGCAGCCGCAACAGGATCCTGATCGTAGGAAAGGGATGGGCGTACCCATGAGGAGAGCATGGTACCTGTTTGTATATTACGGGTATTTTGCATCTAGTTGAAATTGTAATCATAAAATACTGGTGACGCCGAAGAATCCTACAGTGGCTAAGGGAACCTCGCAAAGGTGACTGGACGATAGGAGAAGACAGGCCGGATCCCAAATAACGAATAAGAGGCCTGGGTTGAAGAAAACGAGGCACAAGTAATTCAGGAGGATCCAGTAGGATGCAAATCCTCGAAGACTGTAGGCATATTTGCGACTGATGGTGTGTTGCTTTTTCTCGTGACTTCCGCCTATTAGCTCACTGAGACGTCTTATTGGCACTCGCATTCAGATTCCAAATCGGAAGGTGCGTTGCGAGTGGAGAAGTTTTTATATTATGAGGCTCGAGTAAGCAGCTGCAAATTGGCGCAAGTGGCCTAATTTCACCCAAAAAATTGCTCAGATTCTGAAGTTGGGAGGATAGCATAAAGTTATGCGGGCATTTTTATCCCATACATAATATGACACACCAAATGCTACCGGCATTGTGCGCGAGAACTCAGCTGACTCAGGCTGGTTGGACGCAGTCTGCAGCCCAATAATGCCAGAAGCTGTAGGAATAACAGATGCAGCTATAAGGAGGCCAATACATAGAGGGGTAAGGCGAATCCCAGGCATGCCAGTCGGCCTTGCGCCCGTGCCCATCGGCACCAAGTCACCGACATTCAACCCCCCACCAAACTCCCGGAAGATTCCATCACTTTGATCTTCATCGGATAATCGCCCTTTCTATGCGAGAATTACGGAGAGTATTCTGCGACTTGAATCTCTATTTTCTCGCTTTTTGCGGCGCTGTCGGGCTCGTGGCTGTGCAGCAACTCTTCGCTCGCAGCAATTTCTTGAGAGCAGTTGTACCACGAGTGCAAATAACGAACATGAGGCTCATTAATGCGTCGATTAAAGAGCTTACCGAGGGACTGCAACGTGGCGAATTTACCAGTGTATCTCTTGTCGAGGTAAGTGAATTTTGACCACGAATACAATTGAGCTTACGGTGTTCCTCGCAGGCGTATGTTGCCCGTATCCAAGAAGTCAACGCTGTCGTCCAAGCAGTCAGCGAAATCAATCCCGATGCCATTGAGATTGCCCGTGTACGGGATGAAGAGCGACGAACTGGCCAGGCAAGAGGGATATTGCACGGCATTCCATTTCTCGCCAAGGATGTGTTCATGACAACTGATCGCCTGCAAACAACTGGTACGCGAAGAGATCAAAGTCTTTCGACAAGGGTATATTTATTCAAATGTTAATATAAAAGAAAAACACAGCGGGCTGCAGGGCGTTACAGGGAGCGAAGCCGAAATTCGAAGCGACCGTCATAAGGAAACTCCGGGAGCAGGGAGCGATTCTCCTCGGAAAGAGTGCATTAACACAGTGGGCAAATGCTCGGAGCGCGCAGACGGCGCCGAATGGATGGTCTTCATCCAACGGTCAATGTATAGCAGCTTACGCCGATCATCAAGACCCTTCTGGCTCCTCCTCTGGTAGCGCTATCTCTGTCGGGCTTGGTCTCTGCGCTTTTGGGCTCGGTACGGAGGCGAGTTCTCCCACCCCTTTCGTGATCCAGACCTGGCGCTGATTACCAGGTCCGAATAGACCGAGGGAAGCATCACAAATCCCGCCCAAAAGTCCGCGGTTATAGGCTTTAAGCCTACGTCAGGACTCACATCGCGACATGGGGGTTATATGGTCAGCGAACATCAGGATTCGGTTGGTGTTCATGGTCGAACGGTCAAAGATTGCGCAATTGCCCTTACTGCTATTGCTGGTTTGGCCTCGAACACTTGCACCGTTTCTATTAAATTACCTAATTTTCCATAGGAATGGATTCCAACGATAATTTCACCCTTGTCGATCCTCTAGATGGCAAGAAGGCAGATCGTCCGAAGGAGGGGACGGATTTTAGCTCTACCATGGGGCTTCGAGATTTGCAAGGAGTTCGGATTGCGGTATGGCCCACAGAAAGGCTACCCAAAGGGAAATCTGACCGGAGACCAGGTTCCCATAGTTCTTCTTGACACGGATAAAGTAAGACGGAATGCAATACAACGAGCAATTGATGTGATGCGTGGCCTTGGTGCCACCGTAGTCGAAGATGCGGAGTTTGCTGAATGGGAAACTGACGCACAGAGGGGTACTGACGAGCAATGGAATATTGCCTTTCGAGTGCAGCTAAGGGATAGTAAGTGTTTCATATCGATACAACCTACCCTGGGCTAATGTGTCTTACTCTGACTAGATATCGCCAAATTCCTAAGTTCGTTTGATTCAATTCCCAAAAACATGCAAAACCTCTGCGACCTCATAGACTACACAATGACGAACCCTGAAGAACACGGCGACGATTATGGCGTGGAGGATTGGCTAGCGGCAGAAAAGACGGGACAGAGCTACAGTGTGGATTCACAGGAGTATGCTACCTCTTTAGCACGCAGATTAGCCGTGGGCGCTCAAACGAGGGAGCTCCTTGACCGATATCAATGCGATATCTACTTGTGTTCTGCCTCAAGGTGGCACCCAGGTATGGTCGGCGGCTATCCTACGGTCTCAATTCCCATTGGGACATTTCCACCCGACACACCAGTGCAAAAAAGAGCCGTTACCGGTCTCGTTCAGAAAGCTCCTGGAATCCCGTAGGTCTCAAAGCTTGATAGGGAAAGAATCGCGAGAACTGATGACAACCAGATTTAGCATTGTGATGTCGGCAAGGAGGTGGGAAGACCAGAAGCTTCTCGATATAGCACATGTTTTTGAGCAAGCTATGAACATTCGAGATTCCCTGCACCTGAAGGTTGAACCAACGGTGGAAATCAAGGTTAGCGCTAAGATGTCTTGATGGGAGCGCGCGTATCTGAAAGGAGAGGTCATTAAGCGTGTTACTGGATTCTACAACCTGAAACGAACTGCGTTGTTAGAGCGAGACATGGCTTACTTGGGGATTAATAAACAAGAAAAGAGCTACATGATTCAACTATGCTAGACAGATTATAGCAGCGCTGGTCCGTGCCGAGAGCCTCGTTTATGGCGTAATATGAACACAACAAGTGCTCATAGAGACGAGATGAATACCTAAACAGTCACTAGTACGTAGCTGACATTCAGAAATGAATCCTAGTAAAGTAGACCTGGACTGCCTAATGCTAGATAGGTAGGTACGTACCTGGGTGGCGACCACGGGATGTGACCAGTGCCATATATAATGAAAACATGCTCTCTCCCCCCCTCGAGAGCCCTCCGAATCTCTTACATACACCTCATCATTAAGAGTATCCATTTATCTTTCCTTATAAACGTTAAAGAACCCAGCCAGCGTACAATAAATTCTCAAAAATGGCGCACGGCTCCCTCCGCTACCTCGCCAACATCCCCAAATGGGCGCACGAGAAGCCGTACGAGATCACTGGTCCGCGTCCGCGAAATATCCCGCGCCATAACTTCGAATTCGACGTCCAGAAGAATATCGCTGTCCAAGACGTTCGCGGAATTACCCCACAGCCTACACTGTCTACGTTCGGGTTCGAGTACACGAAGCATCGCTCACAGGAGACGCTGCAGGATGAGGCGAGCATTGATCGGTATATCGGTGAGATGGAGAAATTTGTTAGGGGCCTTCTGGCAGCGGAGGCTGTGTGTACGTTTCAGTATCAGGTTTGCGGTCACTTTGATGAATACGTCTACCTTGGTGAGGGATAGTAAAGCCTCGGCATGGCTGCGTTGAATGGATTGAATTAGAATGACAGCTTATTACGGGACAAACTGACGTACCTTATCGCGAGATCGTAGATTCGAAAACGACAAAAGGACCTCGAAAGAGCACAGTTTCGGCCTCCTAGCAATATGGTGCATGTAGGTAGGTTGGTTTGTTTTCCACAAGCCTGGAGGAACTGCGTGAGGTGAAGGGGCATAACTGACTAACTTCTGCATCTTGCATCACAGACCTGACACCAAATTCGGCGAAACTGCGGGTCGACCTCCGTCTTGGACATCTCTCATCAGAAATTGCCGGCGCAAGATACAGGCTTATAAGGTGAGTTCTTGCTTTGTCTGGCCAAGAATCTGGATACACGCACATACACACAGAGTAACACACTTACTCGCTCGCTCACCGACTCTCTTCCCCCCCAATTACACACAGTTCTCTCAATCTGTCAGAGGACACGGCCCTACTCACACGTAGCAAACAAACACAGCGTGTGGCGACCCCTCGTGGGCCCAGTGACAGACTATCCCCTCGCAGTGTGCGATTCCCGCAGTGTAAGCGACGCAGACCTAGTCGCAAGCGACTTCATCTATCCAGGTCTCGAGAGCGAGAACTACCTCGTTTTCTACAATGAGGGACACAAGTGGTATTATCTCAGCGAGCAAGAGGCAGACGACGTTCTCATCCTCTATAATTATGATTCGCTAACTGGCGCTCGTGAGTATATGCACCTTTCTCATACTCCTTCTGCTTTCTTCCAACTTCGCGATTATGAACCGTGTGAGTAATGAAGCTGATGATATACCATTCCTGCTCGATAAGGGGTTCCGCATTCCGGGTTCGAGATCTTGAAGCTGGAAGAGGCTTCTTTGCCACGGGAGAGTATCGAAATAAAGATGATTGTCATCGGCGGAGAAGCTTAGTGAGGCTTTAAGGCTCAAAGCTCAGTAGTATCATACATAGTAAACTGGGAAAAGCATCCGAGCACAATTTACTTATTGGACCTGCCATCCCGTCTTGAACCATATAAATTCGCTATAATTTCTTGCGGCAAGGTAACATATTCCCATCGAAGATAGAATTAGAGGCAACGAGTGAGCGTAAATGAAGTTGTAGAAACAGCAAATTAAACAAAATAACAACTCGATAAACTTGCTTCCGCTCGATTTGAGACGGGGACCTCAAACTTAGCCCAGGACCATCACCATCACCAATATAAATCAATCCATCTTCAATTCCCCTCAAGGTTCTCAACTACCTCTTCATCCGCCGCAGACAGCAGTTGCACCTACCTATACCGTCAGCCGGTCCTCTAGCCCACAAGGAAACGCACAACGACCGCCATCACCAAGAATAAACAAGATGGCCCAAACTCACCCGCTTAAAATCAAGAGTTAGAAACGCTGTCGTACGCTTCATCGATGTCCTCCGTACAATACCACGGTTTATCATGCAAGCTCGTGGTCTGAGGAAACAGGTAGTGCTCGGGAGTATAAGCGCCCTTCCAGGGCTGAGCCCTGGCCTCGCCTGTATCAGGGGCAGAAGCAGCAGCATGCTTCTCCATCGAGGCCGGGTCCTCGTAGCCGACGAGTCTGTCGGGAATCTGGATTGTGGTTTCGGAGGTAGAGGGCATGGTTAACGGGTGAGTGAGAAAGGGTTACGAATAGTGATAATGGTGGTTCTTTGTGGGTAGGTAGAAGTAGAAAAGTGGTTGAAGAGGGTTTTTCTTTGTAGATGTAGGTAATATACTTGCGGGATGGACGGGAGAAGGTGGTCAATTCGAAGGCTCAAGTGCAGAGGGGGGAATGCGTCCGCGGAAGCACCACTAATAGCTATCTGGGGCCCCCATCGCAGAGCCTCGCTTGCCCCTTTGTTTATGGAATGACTGGAGAGGGGTGGTGAGTATGGGTAGCTTGCACACGGTTCCATACGGTTCCATCCATCTGCGGAGCCCGTGGTCACTGGCTGGAGGAGGGAGATTGCGCCTTCCGCTGCATGATGACACACCTTGTCCACGTCTCTCGCTCTAGAGCCGGTCTTGATACGGCATATCAAACCAATAGCGGGGTATACTAAATCTCTAAAGGATTGGAAGAGCGGGGTTCCGAGGTCAAAGCGCGTTGATACCGCCTGGGGTTCGGGCACCGATGTCTATCAGGAGTCAATCGCATGGGGGGTGTAAAACCGGCCAGCGGCTCAGGCGGCAGATTCCCTTAGTCCATAGATATAGTACGCCCTGTATAACCCGAGAGTAGGACGGGTAGAGGGTATTGAACGAATGTGCGATGAATTCGGACTGCATATAAAATGGTATCCTTGCCTCATTGCTGCACAGCTGTCCAGTCTGAGACTAAGCACACGGCTATATCTCCTTCCTCAGATGACCAACTGCAGCGTTATCCTTGCGTAGCTGCAAGCGCAATCACATCGGACACGAGGAGCAACTCGAGCACGACACATATTGGTCGTGCTAGACAGCATATCATCGGATTTGGCCGGCAGATCCTTGTCGTTATGGGTCGTCTTACATGTAGTGAGCCTTAAAGAGCCAGACGATAGGTTAGTGGGAAGGAGGTGGAGTGGTAAGAGGCTTGCGGAGAGGAGGGCGAGCCTTGCTTAGCCATCGTGACGATTGCTAGCTTTGCTAGTGTGTACTACGGCAGCCTCGAGCGTAATTGACGTATCCAGTCATACATGGGTGCCGCACTAGTAACGTGCAGCCTGAGGTTTCAATAACAGCTTGAATTCTGCAAATTTTCAAGACATGGTGGAAATTGAAAGTTGCAATCTGGCAAAACTAGTTCCCTTTCTCTGTTTGGAATACTGGGCGCTGGATGATTGGAGCACACCATCGGGGTCTGCAGTTGGCCTCGATCCTGAAAAATGCGCATCACAATGCAAAAGTGTTCAAGAGGAGGAGCCAGGCGAGATCGGAAAACGTCTTCACAGCAGAAAATTACTTCTCCCCAGTAGCGCCTCCTGTACCCCTACCAGGCGACGATAAATACGGAATCGTTGAGTCTCTGCGCAACACAACACTAACTTGAGCTACAACAACACTTCACGAGAGCCAGGCCATGGATGTGCTCGCCGATAAAAACCCTCCTGTCGTACCCTTACCCATTAAAGCTGCATTTTTGCAGTTGGACCAGCAGGAGAAACTCTACGCGCACCATCTTGCTAAGTACATACTTACCCGCGCGGGAAATGACAACCGGAAGAACCCGCGAATTGCAAGTTATAACTGTGACCTAACACTCTACCAGAGCCGCATATGCAAGTACACGGGTCACCCTAAACCAAGTCTCTCCGGAGTCTGAGGATATATTCGATCTGATTCTCGAAGTGCATCGGCAGTGCAATGGGGACTGGGAGAGCTTGGTCGAGAAACAGGGTCCAATCAGGCCTGATTCATTGCGAGACTTTCTCGACTATGGAGCGGTGATCTTAGATAACCTGGGGAACTACAAGGTAAGATGTTGAGGGGATCGCGGTAGAATCTTTCTTTTTTTCCTTTCTCTTTCCTTCTGTGCAGCCAACTGATAAGAGCGAGCCATAATACAGGGATACGGAGACACAAAATTCGTACCGAGACTCCCCGCAGAAGACTTTGAACGGCTATGCAGCGGCACCGAAAAAAGCAGAGCTCTCTTCGCTCAAAGGAGAGAGTCCATCTATTCCCCCGAGCCTCGGAAACTAGGCCTTCCAGTCGATGGCGGGCAGAGCATGTACATTACCGAATCGCCGGATATCCGCCCCGACGAACTCAAGTCCATACAGGACCTATTACTTTCACAGGGCCGATACTTGCAAAATACCCGGTTGAGAAAGCATTCGACAGAGGCAGGCCCGGTTTACGAAGTCATAACTGCGTCGGTAGATGAGTCTGCGAGCGAAATCATCGACATTCCCGAGTTGGGAGGCCAGATCAAAATCACGTATGGAGACCACTCTGTTGCGCTTGCCGCAGTTTGTGCGGAGTTAGAAAAGGCCTTGGAGTATGCCGGAAACGAAGATCAGAGGGAATACATTAACTTTACTATATCCAGTTTGAAGACTGGAAGTATTGAAGATCACAAAGAGGCGTCGAGAGCCTGGCGGAGGGATTTCAGTCCGACAGTTGAGAGCGTTAATGGGTTCCTCGAGTCATACCGCGACCCGATGAGAGTAAGGTGCGAGTGGGGAGCTCTCGTCGCGATTCAAGACCGAAAGCAGACGCACTCGTTTCGCTCCCTAGCGGACAATGCTCGTCCATTGATAGCTCAGATGCCCTGGGCAGATACGTCTAGCGGAGAGAATGGCTTGGGTCCGTTCGAGCGAGAGGCCTTTGTAAAGCCGGACTTTGCAGCTCTGCAGAGTAAGCAGAGAGCTCAAACTTATTACTTAAGGATATTCCGGCTCACGGCAAAGCAGTTTTCGCATGGTGCACAACAGCCGTTTTCACTGGCATTAGCCTTCCAAACGTAAGCACCCCTCCCCTAAAGCCCACCTCAAGCCTGTCCGAGACTTTACCGCATAGCTAAAATCCCTATCCAGTATCAAGACCTCAAATTCACCATCGGCCGCAAAAACCTCACTCTCAGCAATCGAGCCTTTGCTGTAAATCCAAACGATAAGCCACCATTCATCTCCATCGAAGATCTCCCCCGGTTCTCCGAGGCCCGGACTACAGCGTTCAACGTGATCCTCGCGGGCCACGAACTTATAGGACACGGGTGCGGCAAGTTGCTTCAAGAAGTCCAACCGGGAGTTTACAACTTTGACCTGGAAAACCCACCCGTGAATCCGCTTACTGGCCGGCAGGTGGCGACCTGGTACAATTATGGCGAGACGCAAAAGTCCATATTCGCCCGCGCTGCGACGGCGTACGAGGAGTGTGTTGCCGAGTCGATTGGGCTTTTCTTGTCCTCTGATCCCTTTGTTCTCGAGACGTTGGTCGGGGATGCGATGGATCATGCAACAGGTAAGCGAACAGGACGCTAAATTCTGGAGAGGCTGTATTGTAGTAGCGAGAGGGCTGATTAGGTACCCCTCACCCCATCGCAGTATCATTCGCCGCCTATCTCCTCATTGTGACGCAAGGACTCCAAGGTCTATTATCATACGATCCACAAACCAAGCTCTGGAGCCAGTCCCACGATCAGGTAAGTGAGACGGGTCCACCGATAGACAGACAAACAGGCAGAGGAACGAAAGCCCTGCCACCACTCCCTTACTAACACCCACCCCACAAGGCCCGCTTCGCGATCCTCAAGACCCTCGTAGGTGCCGGCGCAGGCTTCGTCGAAATCAACGCCACACCCGCGGCCGAGCCCCCAGACCTCGTCATCCGCGTCGACGAGACTAAAATCGAAACCGTCGGCAAAATGGCACTGGCAACTATGCTTCTGAGAATGCATATTTACCGCGCCGTCGCTGACGCAAAGGCTGGCACGGAGTTCCTCATGAGTATGTCTGCTGTGGACGATACGGGGCTGCGCTGGAGGGAGGCTGTTGTCCGGTTTCGGAAGCCACGCGCGCTCTATTTGCAGCCGAATTCGTTTCTCCAAGCCGATGGCGATGTCGTTCTGAGGGGGTATCCGGCGACGGCGGCGGGGTTGATAAGGAGTTGGGCAGAGAGGATGTGAGGGTTTGTAAAGCTAGCTAGCTGCATACATCTATCCATTTATTCCGGCGGCGAGTGTATTGTCTGGTGCACTTTGAGATGATTAAAACCGATAGTCAATGGGGCATCCCTTAGGGTATTGGACACTACGTAACATCCCACGAAAATACCGTATCGCCAGAATGGCGGTGGAAATGGCGCGTAAGACAGACAAATGAAAGTTGCAAAACCCACCCTTTTGTCCAAAACTGGAGCATTGCAATACAACACAAGACGGACCCGTACCGTATGTTTGCACCTGGACGCAGTGTAGGTATTTTAACAAGGGCGACTGGCGTCCTACCAGGGCCTGAACGCTGAGTACAATTACTAGTAAGTCGCCCCTCCTCAATTAATCAGACACCTTCTGAAGATGCGGAAATGAACGATGGAAAACACTCCAGCAAACTACGTCCAGTATGCCACTCTGCACGGCGCGTATTTTAATCTCGACGCCCTCCAAGGCGGCTACGGCCCCTGGAATGCAGACAAGTACACGGATCTAAAGACCGAAGAGCAAGATGCGCCGTCGCAAGAGCCAGAGGCAGTATGGTCCAAATCAGGCACAAACCCCATCAATAGAATCGACGACCTAACGTCCCCCAATATCACCTCCTCAGGCACATGTATATGGCGAGTCGACGGTGCCGAACGAGCAGGAATGCGCTTCATCGCAGCCCCCGTATTCCACAGTGGTAGGCGAATCAGCCCGACCCGGGTCGACGTGTACATCCCGAACCCTTCGAGTCTCCCATGGCATTTACGCTGGAGTCTGGACATCGGGCACAGCACTCATGTGCGGGATGGGAGGGTTCACGGGCTGGGAATTCACCAGCATCTGGTTCGCGCCCTGGATCATTGGGCTCAGAGACAAGGAGGAGGGGACTTTGAGGGGTTTTATCGGTCGTTGCCGTTTGGGGCGCGGATTGTTTTTCGCAATATCGATGTGAATCCGGAGCGGATGGAGGCGACTGTGCAGGATCCTGCTGGATTGCATACGAAGCTTTTGACGAGAGGGCAGGTTGAAAAAAAATTCAGGTTGAGGGGTATATGTCCTGCTATACGACTGCAAGATCTTTTCCTGGTGCGGAGTATAAATGAGAATGTATGTCTTGTGGAAGTGGCAAATGAGGGTCTAAGTGGTCAGTACATCTTCAAGTCCTCCACATCGAAGCCAGGAGACTTCTATAATGAGATGTGCGTTCTTATGTGCCTGCCCGCAAACCAATACACCCTCGAGCCTCCTGTCCGACTTGTCGAGATACCGAGCTCGACGAGTCCCGAAAGACTAGTTGTGGGGATGCTCCTCCGATATCACCCTCACGGTAGTCTGCGCGACATTCTGCCCCGCCTTGCGTGTTCTGGAAGCTTGTCTTTCGAGACAAAGATGACCTGGTCAAGGCAGCTCACAGAAGCCCTGATATTCCTCCGCAACGAAGCGGGGTTGTTCTATAGCGACCTGAAATCGGAGAATGTCCTCACTGGGCTGGACAACAACGGCCAGACGAGAATCATCCTGATAGACTTTGAGCAAACGGGCGCGCCAAATGCATGGACTGCGCCCGAAATATATTGCAAACAGCGACTACTCTACCTCTGGCGAAGCAGCGAGCATCAGCCCGAGCGCCGTGCCGAGTTTGAGGAAATGTTGTCTACCCTTTCTATCCTAAATGGATCCGACTCCATGGATATGACTCCCGAGAATAAGAAAATATTCGATCAGAATGGGTCACAAGTGATCTGGAAAGGCTTGACAGATAAGGAAAAGGAAGCAGCGGTGGTTTTTGCGCTCGGTAAAGTCATCTGGTGTATATTCGAGGGCGCTGGATGTGTTTCGCCGCTGATCAACTCATCGTACGCTTGGGAGGAGAAATCTCTCGCGAAGGAGTTTCCGGAGTTTTCAAGAACGACGCCTCAAGCGATTCAAGACTTGATTCTGATCTGCACCGAAGGGGCGCGGGAGCATGCTCAGCTAGCCTATTCGCGACCGTATATCAGGCGCGTGGGCGGCCGATTGTACCCTGGAGACAAGGCTGGGAGACACAAAGGAGAAGCTTGTGGGACGGCAGGCGAATTTATCAGTGCAGCTAGGGATTATTGGTTGGCTGAATTGCGGGACTTGAGGGGATTTGTGGCAGCGAAACGGAAACTCGTGGTCGGTGTTGATTCTAGTAGCGTGACAGGCCTCGGCTGGGATGGGCAGTCATACTTGAGATATTTGCGACGGCCAAGTCTTCAAAAGGTATTGGACATCCTGAGTACCGTGTCTGAGACAGGCAGAGACCATTCGTTGGCCGGACTGTAAGTAATGGCATGCGTGTGGCTGGACCTGGAAACAGGCTGTAGATAGTAGAGCGCAATTCGTCTACGTATTGACTAAAAGAGATCTAGCCCTCTATAACACGCCTATTTTGAAATGTAATGATGGAGGGAAGAAGCTCTCTGGATTCATGAACTAGCTAGGAATGAGCGAGGTACATGAAGCCTGCAGCAGAACGACGGCCACGTGACTGACTGCCTGTAACAAAAACATTGTCAACCTTTTTAGCGTACGTAATATTTGGTCCACCACCCAAAGAATAAGAAGGTCTGATTCATTGAATCTAGCA
>JAMAHF010000067.1:0-147209 GCA_023627405.1 Penicillium sp. S1316
CCCGCCCGCATATTCGCCAGCGTCTGCTCCATCTCCTTCAACCTTCCGTGTTAGGATTCTATCCAATTGGCGTTAAACCAACCGTCCCGGGTGCGATGCGATGTTGATAAGTTTGTTAGAACTAGAATATCAACCGCACGACTCATACACAAAGCCTTTCGGCCGGACCGGACCAATTTTCCGTAGCATTGGAGGCAGAGGCAAAGGTTGAGGTACAACGAGATCAGGTGTATCCTTTCTGTAATCCTAGTGATGTCCCTGGTAAGACCGAGTCTATCCTCCCATGGATGGAGCTCTGGCGACCAGCCACAAAAGCACAGTTGTGGACGTGGAAGCGGATCGGGACGTTGCAGGAGATGTGAGGATAGCGGTCGAAGTGGGCGGGTGCGATATGTACATACGAGCCCGGGAGAGAGAGCAGCCTCATATACCCAGTTTTGCCAGCGCATCATGGCTCAGCCACCCAAGGCTTTGTTCATCCGTCAGGTCGTGTTACACAAAAGACCGCTGGGATCATCCGGAGGTGAGGTTGGATAGCTAATTTGGAAGGGACGATCGGGGCCTGGGGGCATATTGCGCTTTTTGCGGTAATGGATAAACTTTACCAGTGGGGCTAATTGGGAGAGAGAGAAGGGGGAGGAGGGCAGGAATGAGGGCAATCGTAGCGGGTTGTCTAGCAGATTAAACTACTCGTTAACTGTCAGCTTCCCATCAGTTAAGGAAGCTACCCAGCTACTCCATCACTGCCTTTCCGGAAGGTGCAGCCGAGGTATCATCCCATCGGTGGTGATGCCGAGTAGTTTCATCTCTGCTCGACAGAGCACCAAAGGAAAGATGCTTGCTGCTTCAGCGTCCAAATAAAATTTAAATGATTTGGACTTCAACGAAGGTGACAACATCTTGAAATCACTCTTCGCATATTCCACTCATAGAGCGCCTCCAGTGTTATTGTACATGTAGTAAAAGAAAGCCCCGCTAGTCACGAACTTATTGCTAGATTGGACACCTGTGGAGTTACTTAACTGGTACATTGGAATTTCAAATTCGGCAAACCAATGATAGTCATACCTCCCCTGCACTAGATCCTATCCGATGAGTCTCAGCAGGGGGCCATTATGCTAATCACAGGGCTTTCCTTACGTCGGAGTAATTGATGCAGGGCGTGATATCGGTATGCCTGCCAGAGGCCAGCGAAGGCCAAGACTGCCGTGAAGATGCCGAAAACCACGCCGCTAATTGTTGCAGGATCCCAGAGCTGGTCCTGGGCATCCGATTCGGGGTGCGTAAAGTCCATGTTCGTGGTGGATAGTGCTAGCCGAAATCCAGTACTATTGGCAGACATGTTTCGTGCCTGGTTTGTGGTATCAGCTTGCAGTACACAGTTAGCGGAGTGGCGTTATACGTACTAGGGAAAGTGTACAGGCAGTTTTATGGTTGTAGCGCTCCTTCGCGAGGTTTGAACGGCTATACATACAGTTCGATTTTGGGATTTGGGAATTGGAAGGTTGACCTGGAGCCCGTTGGACTCTACATGCTGGCCCTTTCTCTTTAACCTACCCTTCAAACGTTGGACTATGGACTTTGGACTGTATAGGACTTTGGACTTTGGACTTTGGAAAGAAGGACTTTGGACTGTATGTTTGTTTTTTCTAGTATGTAGTCAGCTTTTCATCAACCCCAACGAAGGACCCCTCATAAGGTTCGCCCAAGGTCGCTCTCCATTTCACGTGCTTAGCTATACATATTCTGGAAGACCCAGCAACGTAGGTGTTTCCCAAACACACGGGATGAATTTATCAAGGTTGAAATCTCTACTGGGAAGCCCCGCCCGATCAGTCAGAGATTGGGCTGCGGAAACACCGCCACGATGCCATACATAGAGGACTCGCACGTGACAGTCCTTCGCAGCCTCAGTAAAGACCCCCCGATCGGGCGCTTTGAACCTGCTTCCTTCTCACCGCGAAACTACCAGTCTACAGGGTCATTCCTTCGCATCGCCGCACACAAGATGGCCGAAAACTCCGCCTTTGATCCTTCCGGTATGTAGAATGCAGATGATCCACTCCACTCGAGTCTTCGGAGGCTGGCTAATCCAACTCGTCCGTCCGACCTCCAGAGGACCTTTCCACACACGCGACTAATTTGGATCCGATGTGGGGTGGCCCAACAAACACGGCTGATCCGTCTCCACAACCGCTCAAGGATGATCCACAGAAGAGGTGAATCACCTTTGCCCTACAAGTGGCCCAACGGCTAATCATTGACAGAACCAACCCGATGCTTTCAAACCATATGGCACAAGTACGAGGCCTAAGCGCGGGAATACATCTCCTAAATGAGATGGAGCCGACGGCACTTGCTGACCGTAAATACATCCAATAATACTAGACACCCTTACGTGACAGAGTACTGATCGCATCTAGTTCACGAAAGTGAGCTTCACGACAGGCCAGAAACCGGGATCTTTTCTCGGTCGCTGAGCGACGAAGCGGCGCCAAATGCAACTTCCGAAGAGGACTTAATCCCCACCTTCGCACTGTTTCTAAATCAACTGCGCTCGACTTCCTGGTACCTTAAATGTCGACAGTGCTCGGAGCCTCTTGTTTCCGCGACATGGTCAACACTCAGGGACCACTTCCTCTCGAGTCACGTTCACGGCTGGCAGAGCGAGGCTTTCGACAGCCTTTTCTCGTCGGATATCAAGTCCGAACTCGAACAATTGCTACAGCAACCAACAACATCGATCCCCCTGAATGACACGACCGGTCGAACATCGCCAAAAAGATCTACAGAGTCCTCTAACAGCTGTAGCTGGAAAGGGTCGGCATTGTCTTCTCCAGAGATACGCCAGCCAATGACTGATCCCCTGGACGACACACCTAGTCCGTTACCGAGAAGACGATTGTCTAATAGCGGGACTTGGCAAGGGTCAATGGTGCCTCCTCCACAGACAAGCCCACCCACGAACCTAAGGCTCCGACCGGAATCTGAAGCCGAGAACGCGGACGTGCTAGGACATGGTGCGCCAGATCTTGCCGACATTGAGCGGTATCAAGAAGCTCTCCACACCCGCCTCAAGGTGTACGAGATATACATCGTGGATTCAAAACAACCCCAAGATTCCCAGGAGCCAATGGTCGCATCATCAGATGAGGAGCAAGCCGAGCGACGGATGGAAAAGTGGGCTGCTGTTATATTAAAGGTTCTTCGAAAACGTCGCCGCAAGTCCGCGGTAGCATTCCCAGATCAAAAAGAGTCCTTGTTGAAAATGTTCAGAATAGAGAATCTGCCGCAGTGGAGAACGATGAAGAGGCTCAGGAGGGAATTTTATTCGCGCCATGCTGACTTTGTCCATCTGGCTTCAAAGAGCTCTGGTGCGCTCAGTGACTTTGCCCGACGCTGTTCCCCACCCAAGGACCTCCTGGACGAGGGGCTCCTCACTTATCGTGATATCCTCGATGGACAGTCCCCGACAAGTCTACGTGGGGTTTTTGCCTTTGTCAGTCTTTCGTACGCAGTGGACGCTGTCATGCGCTGCCAGAACGTGCAGAGTTCTTTCTCCCCAAGTAGTGCGGACTTTCGCCTGTGGAGGGACAGCATTTCGGATGATGAAGAGAGAAGAGTATTTGACCAAGTGGCATCTCTTATCTGGTTGCCAGACAGTCCCTCTCTAGTAACGGATCAAGCGACACTTCACCCTGACCTGTTCTGCTTTGACCAGGGCCGGGGGCCAGGGGAGTCGATGCAAGGAACAGTCGACGGGATTTTGGACAGTATGGAGGGCCGTCCGGACTTCGAGTTCTCTATTTTCGACGAGTTTTTCAAGTGCAAAACCATGGATGAGTTAATTCGTGATATAGATCCTGCATTGTTTGGATGGGATGGCCGGCCACCGGATATACCTGGTGAATATTATGTGGGTGCACTACCGGATTTCGAGAGCCAAATCGCCGCCACGGCCTCCCAGGATTGCACGCTACTTCCTACCTTTAGCAATTGTCTTGACGGAAAGGAGCTGGCCCTGTTGCTCGTCGGAACTCGCATTTTCCAAGCTGTGAGAGAATTTATTGCCGGTATGTGATCGGGCCATGAAAACATAAAAAACAAGCTGACCGGGATGCTAGATGTATACTCGGCTGGCACACTACTGCTCCATTTGAGCGGGGAAGATGAATGCCGTCCGCTCGCCTTCAAATGCCGGTCCAGTGCTGAACGTGCGTCGTCTGTTCGGTTCGTCTCGAATACCTGTTCGCAGATCCTCGCCCCTCTTCTTCTAAGGTACCAGCTATTACACCCAGTTCATCTCGGTCTATCAACCTGTCTCGCGCTCCTTCACGCCGGATGGATATGCAGCCTTCGCGCAGTGGAGCAGTATGCCATAGGGGTCGCAATATCGCTCGCTACCTTCTTCGATGGCGAGGTTGCCTTTTCAGCTTTTATCGCAGATCTGCTCCAGCGGTGCTCGAATGCGGCATCACAGATCGATCCGGAATTTCATTGCAGCCATTCTGATGCTGACGTCGATGATGTTCAGATGTACGATCCCACGCATGTCGGAAGCAGAGTAACCCAGTACACATCGGATGACGGTTCTTCGCAACATTCTTCTACGCGGTCTAGTGCTGGTTATCCCCAGCCCTTGGTATCGACAAGTCAGCTACACGCAGCGAGGTATGACCAATTCCCAGCATGGTATAGACTTGCATTCCTTAACTTACTCTATTGGATAGCACCTCCTCGGATCCTGGCTCCGCCGAGAGCCGCCATTCACCCTCAATGCCATCCGCCGCATCGTCCATACCACTGTCCTCCGCGCCCTACAGTACCGACATCAGTACCACTACCTCAACTACCTCAACTCAACCCCAGTTCCGTCTTTGCACCTTTGCTGGCTGTGAGAAGCGATACAATGGACCTGATGCGAAAACAAACCTCCGCCGCCACGAGCGCGAAAAGCATGGGGCAGGGGGTGGAATATTGCATCCTTGCCCGTTTGGTGAATGCGGGCATATATCGACAAGGCGGTCCAACCTGAAAACTCATTGGAAGCGACGTCATAAAGGCGTAGAGATGCCACGGTCCTTAGGAGTGTGAACGAAGCAGCGGTTCTATGGGGAGTCGGGCGAATGGCGAGGCTGCTAATCGCCGTTCTTATTTCTCAAGAAAGATGTATGTGGTGGAGTCTGAGGGCGAGTGCCCTGTTCTAATATTAAGGGCTCTCGAACGCTGAACTTGGTACATAAACGAAACGCTATGATTATGTATGTACAGCTAGTCGTTTTGCGAGATGTATGCAAACGGAAGACTGTACGTACCCGTGGAGTTTTGGGCTAGAGTATATTGTACAGGACGCTTTGCAATACATATCGCAACTCGGCGTCCATATTACTAGTAACAGGTTCCGTGTGTACATATGCCACACCCACCTAAAGATTCGATACGAACTGACATGGCGGCATCTTGCACCAGCGCTTCCCCGCCGCCAACCAATGAGGAACAAGCCTGTTCGCGCGCGCTTCGCATCTTCCAGCTCGACCTTGATTCGCTCGCTCAGGAGCGCCTAAAAATAGACATGGACTTGGAGAAAAAGGCGCCTTGGCAACCTGGCTGAGCTCGTGCGCTACGAGCCGTGATCGAGGGGGAAATCGCCTATCTTCTGATTGTTGCGCTCCTTCCTCACTTGCTGTGGCAGTCAATCCCTGTGGAAGTCTAGGAGGAGGTGATAACACATAATAATCGCACATCCTGAACTACCGCACCGGATGCTCCTTCCCCGGCTCAGTCGCTTGCCCCGCTCACTCAACTCCCTGGCATCAGCGCTGACGCCCAAGGCTGAACCCGCTCCACGACACTTTAAGCACCGCCCGCACATCAGGGTTTGCCTCCAGATATTTAGGAGCCTGGAGCCAGAGATGTAGAAATGACGACGAGTGCCGACAATATCATCTCAAAGGAGGATTCCGCTTCCTTTGAAGGGTTGGGGATGTAAGTGGGAGATGCCCTTGCTTCCAGCGAGCCTTTTGAAGCTAAGCGAATGAAATAGACACCCCGAAATTGTCCGCGGACTGCACGCGCTGAGTGTCAAGAGACCGCATGCTATACAGGTCCGGTTCCTGCACCAATTACTCAACAAACCCTCCGAGGACCTGATGGGGGTCTCCTTCCCCGGGACAGGGAAGACTACCGCATTGAGCATCGGTGTCCTCCAGTGTCTCGACCTGGGTTCCGAGGAGGCACAAAATACGCTCCAGGCAGTGATCCTCGTGCCTACGCATAGTCTTGCTCGCTACGTCTCCGATCGTATCTATGCGATTGGTCAATTCATGCAGGGGCTCGCTGTCCTCCATGCTTCTACTGACCTTCGCATGCGACTCGGGTCGGCGAGGGAACAGATAGCGTGCTCGGTCCTTGTGGGGACACCGGGGACTCTTCGCGATATTCTTATTAGGCGTTCTGGATTCCACAATAAGGTACGAATTCTTATCGTGGATGAATGCGATGATATGAGCCAAGGCTGGTGGGATAGTTGCTGGCGCGTCAAGGGGTTTGTTGCTCTCTTTCACACACACCTCCTTATGTGCAAGGGGGGTGCTGGTCCCTTCGTTGACTCTTTGATAGCATGTTGCCAAAGACTGTGCGAATTGGTGTCTTTTCTGCTACGTGCACTGGTGACAGATGGAGCCGATACCTTGCACCGGGCCACGGCAAGATTATAATGGACCGCGAAGACCGCGGCAGAGAGTGGGAGGGGCCTAAACACTTTTGTATCGACGTCTCAGGCGACGGTGACAGAAAACTCGCAAAATTGCTTAGTCTTGTATCGACGCTCACCATCAGGTCCGCCATTATCTTTATCAGAGTGTGTGACCATGGCCGGATATTATTAACCAGAAAAGGATGTTCTACTGACCCGAGTGTAGAGCCGAGCCTCTAAGGTCGAAATCCTCAACCGGCTCCTGGAAAAGGGATTTGCGGCGGCAGCTTGGGTGTCGGCTTTGCATGAGGATGATTTGACCTTGAAAGAGTTTTTCTCCGGAAGATTGAAGATCATCCTTGCAAGTCCGTACCAAGCGCGCGACCTGCACATCTTCCCCAGTTTGTCCGTGTTTATTTACGTACGTAAGTCCCAAATCGCCATTCTATTTCCGGAGGCTAACTGACAGCGCAGGATGTTCCCAATCAGGATAGTGGCAGTGTCAACGGAAACGCTGAAGAATTTCTGGACTATCTGCATTGTCTTGGGCGAGCTGGTTATTACCCTCAGTGGACGAAGACCTTTTCGTTCATTGGCGGGCTGGCAGAAAGGAAGATGCTGGGACGGGTGGAAAAGTATTTTGGAACAGACTTCCATCACCTCGAGTGGGATGACGATGAGCAGTTGGAGGACCTTGAAAGGAGCATTATTCGGCCTCGACGGAAGAGGATCCCCGGGCCGGTGGAAAGTGTCGACAAGATGCGCACCAAAGAGCAGGGCAATATCGTCCCGCAGCCTCCAGGACGACTTACTACACGCCCAGCAGCTGGGGAACTCGCAGGCTTCACGTTTGGCACACACATCGTTGAAGAACCCAGACCAGGGTACATACAATAAAGACCCGCCCCTCGCCTTATAGACGGATGGAAAGCTAATCTGATTGACAGGAGGGAAGTCTCCACTGCGACTTTTGCATACCTAAACGATACGATCGACAAGCGACTGGAGTTCATGGAGGGCGATGAGCGGATTCGAATCGCCATTCTCGACACGGGAATTGACCTCAAGCACACAGATTTCAAGAACCCGCGGACAAAGATGTTCACGCGGGACTTTCAAAGCCAGCCTGCCAAGGAAAGATTGGCCCAAATTGACCGGATAAAGGCGTACCGGAACTTCCACATCGAGCAGAACGACGAGGTCGACGATCTCGACGGACATGGGACCCAGGTCGCGGGCATTATATTGCGGCTTGCGCCGAACGCGGACCTCTATATCGCGCGTGTCTGTTCAGGGAAGAACCGCGCAGAACCATCAGAAGGAGACGGGGGATCCTTTCCTGGTCCACATCCTTCTGATGTTGCAGACGTGAGTCGCATTGCGCGTTGAGGTCCAAACTCCCCCCGCTAACTTGTCATGGCTCCAGGCTGTCAACTGGGCAATCAAAGAGAAAGTCCACATAATCAACATGTCCCTTGGGTACCGAAACAAGAAGCACGAGAGTATGAAAAGTCTCAAGGAGGCCCTAGCGAGCGCGAGAGAGCACAAGATTCTCGTCTTCGCCGCAGCGTCCAACGAGGGTCTGCACGAGCCAACTGCGTGGCCCGCGACCGAGCGCGAATATGCCATTGGCATTCACTCTTCGACAGACGCGGGGAAGGAGTCGAATACAACTGCTGCGCCCGTGGAAGGGAGCTTAAACTTTATGGTCGTCGGCGAACAGATTTTGTCGCACTGGCCGACCAACAATGGAGGCGGGTTTCGGCTCTGCACGGGGTCGTCGTTTGCTGCGCCCGTTGCGACGGCCATCGGCGCCCTCATTCTCGCCTTTACGCGACAGTATAGATGCAAGCCTGAGAGGAGTAAAGCCGGTAGAGAGGTCGATCTGGATGAGCTTCACACGAATCTGGGAATGGCCAAGGTGTTGAAGAGGATTAGTGAACGCAGGAATGATTACCATTGGATCGCGTCTAAGCTCTTCTGGCGTGAATATCATGATTTGAGTGATCCGGGGGCGTCGAGAAAGTACGCCTGGGGCATAATTGAACGAGCTCTTAAATATGGATAGATATAAACGTAAAGAGACAAATAGATTCAGATAGACATTGCTTACGAGGCCAACTCCGCGTAGGTCTCCTACTCCTCCTCTAGTACGGCAACCCCCGACACCGAAGCATCCTCATCATCGAACCAGTCAAACTGTGGCAGAGCATCGCGCTCATCGACACTATCACCAGGTGGCGCATCCTCCGACCCAAACAAGGCCCCCTTGGTGTGGTCCCCCTTATCACGAAGCCCAAAGAACTTGGCGTACGCAAACTGCCGCACGCGGTACGCAAAATCACAGTCCTGCCCAATCTCCCACTCGATATTCGACCCCGCCTCCCTCTTTCGCGAGCCCTCGATAGCGAGATTCGCCCCCTCGCCCGCCGACGCTTTAGCAGAGGCGCCCAGGTTGCTCTTCCCCGATTGCTTCTCCGTGAGGGACAGCTTACTCGCCGTCGCAACACCCACAATCACATACAGCGTCGTCTGGAAAAGCGATTGCCGCACCACGTCCACCACGCCACCGCTCTTCAGCGCCTCGTTCATGTACTCCTTGGTCGGATTGAAGATCTCCGCGCGCAGGTTCAGGGCCTCGACCGTCGTGCGCGGATCCACGCTCCTGCCCGCGTTGACAGACGCCGAAGCCGAGACCAGCCCGCCCAGTATCGGATCAGACGGTGCGGCGACGGAACCGAGGAGACTACTCTCCCTGTGCAGCTCGGCCTCAATGCGCAGCTTGAGCGGCATGGCGGCGTCGCGCTTGCGGGAGTCCGGGATTGGAAGGATCGCGTCGAGGTTCAGGCACGAGTCGAGGTTTTTGGGGTCTGTGAGGATCAGGCCCAGGCGCATGATTGTTCCGGGGAGCTCGGGGTACCGCGCGACGAGCCATTTCTTGCGGCCCGCGAGGGAGGGTGAGTCTGTGGGCATTGTGGTGAGGGATATCGGTTCGTTGGAAAAAAGTGTTGATTGTGTAATTGCGATAATGGGGTGGGTAGGCAGGTGCGAATCTTCAGCGCAAAAGAAATGTGATGTGAGGGGAGGCTTTGGCCATCTAGGCGGCTGAGTGAGGGGTTGGTGAATGCTATCGCGACGACACTGAAAGCTGCGCCTCAATTCTTAGCGGCGCTTCGGTGGTTGGTCGAGGCTGTGTCTTCCTGCATGTTGCGCAGATGCTGTGTCCAGTCGGAGGCTGCCTCTAGCCGCGCGCGACAGATACGAAGGCATGAAATCTCACAGGTGGTCACTTGGAGAAGATGCCGAGCGAGCTGCTTAAATTTCCACCTAGTGCTTCTTGTTATTGATTCACAGCCTGCTTTTGATTCTGCAGGTAATTATGGTCCATAATGATGTGTGCATGCATCATGCATCATCCAGTCCAACCGCTGTATTAGCATCTTCACCATCTTCTCGTAACATTCAAGTATGCCCGACCTGGACCATGCATCGAGCTAGCTCTAGGGGTTGGGCTTGCGCTTTTATATCATGCACATTGTAGGGCCCAGTGGGTAGTCCCCTAAGTTAACCAAGTAGCATGCTGGCCCCAGGTGGATGATATCACAAGGGAGCAATTGCAAACTTGGCTCCTCCAGCCTTAATACATACTTCTAGTTAGTCGCCCACTGAGATATGACACACCTCCTCGAACCGAGGGCTCTAGTAAGTCTCCTGGATTTCGACATCGCCGCATACTGCGTCTGGAACGGCATGATGGCCAAATACTCGCCTACACGCTCTGCATTATTCCACCGAGATCCGCGCCCTCGCTCAGCGGTGGAGAGAGCCGTCCACTGGCGACCATGCTTAAGTGGCACGGAGGTCATATCTGGCCGCGATATGTAATTGCTTTTACCGTAATCGCGGGCACACGCTCGCCCTGAAAGTTGGATTCATAAGCCAGCCGATATTCGAGGGATGCTGGTGGGCAACCACTAGCTGGCTGCGCGCGGGGGGATTATCAGGTACACAGCCGAGGATTGGAGGGCTGTACATCGAAGTTGATCGGCTCAAGGGGCTTATCATGATCAAGGGGCTGCAGGCTGCCCCTGCAGAGCTGGGCCAGTTTCTGCCTACACATGACGATGTCGCTCATGCGGCGCTTGGGGGGCGAGAGTGCGACTACCTTTCTTCTTCTTTTTTTTTTTACCAGCCATTCAGCGCGTGGTGTTGTGTGAACGTAGAGTATCACTTGGGCTAACATTTGGGCGGTCTGGACAGGGATGATAGAGGATATTCCTCGCGCATTCGCCATGCGGCACCAAGTGACTGTCACAGAGGGAGAAATATTCGACCTGATTAAAGCGCACTTTCGCGCCGAACAAATGGCCCACTGGGGTGTGCATACTTTATCGACGAGATACCGCTCATGGGCAGGGGGAAGATCATGCGGTAGCATCTGCCTGGTGTTACAGCGAATGGGCGCAAAATTGTGATATCAAATGTAGTAGAGTATGTAGAAGGGAAAGAACATTATTTAGATTCATATCCCATCACAACATCTACGTGTCTACCTAACGATAATCATCTATATCCTCTCCCTCCGCTTGAACACCAACCGCAACGGATTCAGCGCAACAGTGAAATGATCCTGCGACTTGAGCAGCTCGGATCCATCCTCGCCCGGCGCAAACGCAATGTCATATGTAGAGACAAGATGCGCCGTCATGAGCCGCATCTCCATCAGTGCGAGGTTCTTCCCGATACACCCCGCGGGCCCCGCTGAAAAGGGGATCCAGGCGTCTTTGTGCTTGATCAGCTCCGGGCGCGTTGTGAAGCGCTCAGGGATGAATTTATCGGCTGCGACGAAGTTGTCCTCATCTAGTTTTATACGTTAGCAAGGCAACGTGGGATAGTTGAAGGGGATTTGTTAGGGAGTGAGAAAAATCTTACCACGGCCCATCGCGTAGTTGTTCACCATCATCACTGTGTCCCCTGGGATATAAGTCTTACCCACATATACACCCTCGGGTGGTGCTTTCCGCGGAACTCCAGCCGGGACGGCTGGATGCAGCCGCAGCGACTCATAGATACAGCCATTAAGCAGCTGCGCAGCCTGGATACGGCGGTGATCAATCGCCGCGCCGTTATCCGTCAGCGCCCTGATCTCCTCTCTCAACCGCTCGGGTAGCCCTGGCTCACGCGCGATATGATAGAAGAGGAAGGTCATGGTCGAGGCCGTGGTATCACTCCCCGCGACGACAATCAGCTTGCTATCGAACTGCAGCCTTGTCAGCTCGGCCCTCTTCTCCGCCTCGGTCTTGTACGTCCGCGAGATGTAGTTCTCGATCAGGAAGTGCGTGATATCCTGGTTCTGCTGCTTACCCTGGAGGCGCAGGCGGTTTTCGATTTGACCCGCGCAGAAGTGCACGAACCGGAAGTAGTCCCGGGCGATAGGCGGGAATGCGAAGAGCAGGCGCGCCGCCCAGCTGGGGATGCTCAACCCGCCCCCCACTTGCGCTTCCTTGAGTAAGGTGATTGCCCAGTGGCCATCCGGGGACTCGAGCATGTTGAAGGATTGGCCGAAGGCAAGGTCACCCATTATGTCGAAGCTCCAGCGTTCAAACCATTTAGCCATGTCGGTTGGTTTGCCTTGGTATGTTTTAGTATGGTCTCTACCATATCGAACTCTTGATGGGGAGGAGAAGGAAATGAAAAGGTAAGGTACCCTCAACTCCCTCAATCTGTTTCAACAACGCCTTATTATACCGCTCAACACGCATCTCATACCCCCTCAGCGCGCGATCACTAAACGCGGGACTCCAGATCCGCCGCCGCCTCGCATGCGCCTCGCGCTCGCGCACAGAGATAAGCGAGCACCCCGGATATTCAAACGCGTACCAGGGGGCCTTTGTACAGACGGCGGTAGGACTTAGCGCAACACGCACGACATCCGCGTCTGAGACCGAGATGTCGTTCGGTCCGTACCGGACGAACCGGCCCCATTTCTTGTGAGCGTTGTACAAGATCATATGTCTGTCCATCTTCTTGCTAATCTCGATTGTGTGCGCGAAGCCGACGAGGCGGGCGAGGCGAAAGCCTGGGAATTTGTTTAGTGGGTTCAGGAGGAGGCGGTAGATTGTTAGGCTGGTGAAGATCGAAGCGAGGTAGATGGCGAGGAGGATTGCGGCGTGGGAGAGAGCGGCCGAAGGTGTGAGGGAGGCGTCGTAGTGCTTCAGCCCGAGAGTGAAGAGGAGGTATAGAGTAAGGATAGCCGGGACGTTGCGCTGCGGGTATAGATGGTGCTCCCCTCGATGGTAGTAGAAGACATAGACCGCCAGGCCGAGTAGGCCAGCTAGGGCTCGAAGAATTAACAATGTGAAAAAGCGCTGAGGCTCCATCTTGCCTAGCTTGACAAAGGAAATGGATTACAAGTGCTTGACTGATGTCCAACTCCCCAGGAGTGAGTTTGCCTTTAAATACGCGATCCCAGCTCTCGGCCACAGCGTCTCGCGCAGAAAAGAGCAAGCACGGCGCCGAGCACTCCCTCGAACAAACAAGACTGCAGCCTGCTAGATACGGCACAATGATCTTCGCAATCGCACCATAAAACTTGTTATCCCTCGTTTGCAACTGTCGTATACGTGACGAAGTATAAGGAGCTGGAGTAATTCGAAACTCCGGGACAAAGAACTGGGCGGAACAAGACGTATTTCTTAAGGAAGCCGACAGGTGCGGGACCCGAAAGCCGTTTCTCCCCCATGCAGGCCACCGCGGCACATCACCCCTGTCGGCGCATTGTTTTGCAGAGCCCTTGTCGAGCTAGGGTGGCTTGTGTCACCTTAAGGCCTGGTTTCTTAATATCTTTATGTATAATTGTCGAGTCTGCGAAACTCGGCTTCTGGGCCGTGCAGGCATCGGCTTTTCCCCCCTTTTGTCTGCGGTATGAACGGGGAACAAGCCGAATCATGATAAGGAAGGCGCCCCTTGCGTCATTATTACCGTGAGGGCAGGATAGGCGCATCAAGCGACAAACTAAGAGCGGGCCGGAATTGATAGTGGGCCATTTCCCCTCCATCGCGTGCCTGCTCCGTCGAGCAACCTGGCCCACATTCAGCGAATATGTCCGATTAAACCCCCAACCAGCTACCCCAATCTGCCCCCAGTTCAACAGATCAAGGTTCAATAATATCAAGATGTCCGAATGACTGGGGCTTGAACCTTGATCGAGAAAACGCCAGCGCCCAATGTGGAGAATGGAAGAAACCTTGCCAAAAGCCTGTCAGTCTGCACAGATGAACCTCCTGCCGTCTCACTGGGTCAAAATAAGCTTTTGGGAGACGATCAGATGAAAAGCGTGGACGAGTTGCGGATGACACATCCTTTATACGGGTTTCAACGCTGAAAGATCGACATAGCCGATAGCATGTCTCAAACAGGAATAAAGGCGTGAGTAGATCCCCCTCGTCTCTTTTCCTCCAAGCGAGCCACCGGCGTGCATGTGTTCAAGATCTAAACTCTGTATACGGGCTGAGAATGATCGTCAGTGAAAGAGCTTAAATTGGGTCGAGCACGGAATAGGCCCGGGATAACTGTATGGTGACAAAGTGGCTTTAGAAAAGACACTCGAAAACGACAAGGCTCACGCCAGCTCAAAGTCTCAAGATCCGTGGTGGCTTTGATCAACCTCCATGGACATACCTCTATTGCCATTTAATCAACCCGAGCCAGTGGTTTTCACCGATCGCCCAGTAGGGAAGGGAAGCTTCTTGGCGAAAGGATCTGCGCCCAGCCAGCCATGAAAGGAGGCATGGTGATCCAGCACAATGGGAATATAGCGATCGGAAAACCTTGGCTTTGGATCCTGATTTGCCCTAACAGGATGGTTCGCCCAAAGGCCTAAACCGTACTGCGTCAAATTATGGGTCAAAGTGGATGATGCCAACCTCGAGGTTTTTCTCAACTCAATTGCACAACATAAGGTTCTGTTTTGGTTCTATACTATTACTTTCTCACAGTCCCTCTTTACTCAGGTTCGACCACATGGGTTGTGGCTTCTGTGGCGTGGCTGTATTGGGCAAAATCAGATATGCAATTAGTCAAGCGCCACTATAACTAATTGCTGTACACACACCATTTGTGAAGGGCCCTAACACTCACACACCAGGCGCGCAACTTCCCAGATGAGATCTAGTTGCGGATTATCCGCGCCCGAGCAGGGATGTTCATATCATCGCCGTCTGAGTGCCTCACTGCTTCGTGTAGCATCTCCAATTCCTGTCCTGAACTGTAAAGGTATGCGTAGAACTGCCGGTGACTTCCTACTCAGTACTTAGCAGAGTAAATTTCTACGACGATTGCGGGGAAGAGACATCATATCCACACGGCGAGGTGCTATTAGATTTATACCCCTTAGCAGACCGCCAATGTTTGGAGCACATATTCCCGTGGAAATAAGACGCAATCCGAACCCAATTTTCTATTGAGCATGTACTAGTCGAGCCACACTACCCGCAGAGCAATGATATTGCAGTTCGTGGCCCACTGTCAATAAATTGGCGCAATACCGAAAAAAATATCTGGGGGATTTTGCCGCCCCGAGCATACCAGACTACGATGGATCGCGTGCTCATGCTATGTAAGGGCTTGCGTAAGAGGTCTGTTGTTGATTGCTACAATGAGTTGTCGAAACTGCGCTCGATGTAGCGATCGAAAGGTTGATAAGACCACAATGACGATTGGTAGGACCAGGGTAGTCTCAAGAGTGGATTCCAAACGATGGCGGCTTGTGACTGGACTCTGAAGAATAACCTAGATGAAGCCTTAGAGATCGACTACGGCTGTTTTTTCCCCTGCTGCTTGAGTTTGGCGGGCTGGGTTGCCGGCAACGCCGGATTGACTTCACATTCCTACGTCGGTGGAATGGTCGTTTCCTGGATCTTCCTTTGTCTATGTCGAATCTGTGAACCAATTTCGTATTCAGAGTTCCTTTTTTTTTTTCTTCTAATATTTGACTTTATTCCCGGCACTATTGGGGCTAGAATAACAGGATCATCTTCTTCTTCCCATTCACCCCCCCCCTCTCAGCAGCCCAATCGCCGTGCTTATGTCTGCGCTAAGACGCACACTTCTCCTAGCATGATCACCCCTTTACATGGAGATAACCGCGGACGGGGATGTCGTCTGAGGTCCACCGGGTCAGGCATCGTATTTCCAACTCCGGAGGCATGGCACCTACCTACGCTGGTGCAACCAAGAAATTCAAGTGAGTCAATTCAGCGGTGAAGTTCTTCATCGTCAAACCGGAGGCGCGCGGTCGTGCTAGCCAACAAATAGATCCCGCAACCGACACTTGCGATCCAGGACGGGGGTGGTTAGAATAACAGGCAGTAACGCCGAAGACCTGTTTCTATACTCTACGGTATGATCTCCTGCGGCTTGGTACACAGGAATATCGAGACTATACCCATCCCTAGGCGCCAAAGATGTCCGCGAGGTTCTGGTCGAGAGGATGGCCACAACGGGTGAGAATTGTGGTGTACGGGTGCTATGGAAGAAGGCCATGGAAAAAGGCCAACACCAACAACCTCCAGCATGCGGAGGACCATTCCAAGCCCATATTCCCAGCTGTCAATCGCCCACTCACGAAGCCAAACTATCATAAAACTTCTTGAACCCCTCAAACTCCCTCTTTACAACAGCCTCATGCTTCTCACTCCTCGGCATGATCCGAACAGGAAACTTCTTCGGACAAACAAGGAATCCATCCTGATACCCCGTCTCGACAGATACATCCGGCCTCCTCCCACCGCGCGTGTCCGCGCCCGCGCCCTCGTCCTCGACCGCAAAGTCAAACGCCCAGACCATCTTCGCAATGTTGATCTTCAGCGACGCCTCGGCCATCTTCTGGCCCGAGCAGATGCGGCGGCCCGCGCCCCAGCCGTAGGACGTTTTTCTCTGTTGTTGTTGTTGCTGTTGTTTTTCTTCGCTCGGGGCAAGCACGGAGATGTTCTCTTTCGTACCGAACTTATTCCCCCCAAGCCAGCGGTCCGGGTTGAACGATGCAGGCTCGTCGTACTCGTTCTCGTCGTGGTGGATGGCCCACGTATTAGCGAAGAAGATCGTCCCCGCGGGGAAAATGTAGCCCTTGTATGTGTCGGTCTGCGTGAGCATGTGCGGGATTCCGCCTGCGGCGACAGGGCGCCAGCGGAGGATCTGGCAGATCGAGTTAGCAAGGTTATACATGATCTTTTTTTTTTTTTTTGCTGAGAGGTAGGTTCGCACCTCGTGCATGCACGCTTCGATATACGGTAGATCGTCCAGATCACTCATATTAGGCGACCGCTCGACGCCGCAGACCCGGTCTACATCCTCCTGTGCGCGGCGCAGCGCAACCGGATTCTCAAGCAGAGCAAGGAGAAACGAGAGGAGCGTCGACGAAGTCGTATCCGAGCCCGCCTCCATGAGGATCCCGCCCAGATATGTCGTATGCTCCTCGTCCAGCCGATTCTTCACCTGGTCATCGAGCAGCTTCTCCATGAAACAGCCCGTGCGCACACCGGCGCCCATGCGCTCTTTCGTCCCGTTGAGCAGTCGGAAATACAACGCGCGCTGATCGCGCCGGATCTCCTTCGCCCGGCGCTTCCACGGCGCGAGGGATTCTGGGATATGCTGTAGGAAGGTTATTCCATCCACCGGCGGCGCGGCACCGGGTTCCAGTAGCGCGGTGAACCGGTTCTGGACGTCGTATAGCGCTTGCACGTTGGGCGAGTTGAAGTCTTCACCGCGCTGGCCGAAGACCGAGGCGAGGATCACGGCTGTCGTGTACCGCTGGATGTGCTCGTAATACCGAGCCGGCTCGCGGAGTATGTCGTATAGTGTCTGCGTCGCCTCGGCTTCTTGGATTGGCAGGACAGAGGCGAGAGAGGCAGGGGTGAAGAGGCCCTGCGCTGCTCTACGGAGTGCTTTCCAGCCGTCGCCATATGGAGCGAACAGAATGTGTGTCTCGTTCTTACAGATCAGCTCGTTGGCGATGTAGTTGGCAGGTCGCGAGGAGTAGATGTCGCCTCGTTTTTCGAGGAGTCTACAGTCGAATGAGCGAATAAAGACTTTTGTACTTCTAATCGAGCGCAACTCACTCTTGAACATCTTTCCAGTGATTCAAGACCACGACGTTTGCGGGCCCGAACTTGAGCCCTATTATCGGGCCGTACTGCTTCGTCCATTCATGGAACCTGCGTATGTACTATTAGCCGTGTGATACACCACCAAGTGAAAAGCAAATAAAAGTGTCTAACAGCGTAAATGCCTTGCTAGGCGGAATCAAATTCAGATTGCCAATAATTGGAAGTGGCTTGGGCCCTGGGGGGAAGCTCTTCGGTCGCCGACTGGCCCAGACATATGGCGCAAGTGCTGCGATCAGAGCTGCGACGGCGGCTCCGACGAGGGACACGAGCAGGATCCAGAGGTTTGTGCTCCAGGGGAGTTGATTACCGCCTAGATGGAAGGCCATGATTATTACAAAAGTCGTGTCTTGGGAGCACGAGAGACGTTGAAGTTGGGGATAGACAGGATCTAATGTTGCATCGAGAGCAGCTCCAATACTCCGCCACGTCAGCATCTGGACCGTCTCTTTCTCTCTCTCTCTTTTACTCGGCCCCTGAGCACAGACCCAACAGGCGAAACAGAAATAACCGGGAGTAACCCGGTCGCACACGTCCCAATCAAAGGAATCGTAACGGTCCGCCCCCCCGATCGTATCCGGTTGATCGCCTGGTCCGCCGAGCAAGCTAATCATCGATGTGAATTCGCCCTGTTTAGCCAGCCCCAATGGCACGCTTGACATGGAGCAAGAGTGGACCTACCCAGATCCGCCAGGCTTGGGTTATACAGGGATCGGAGTCCTTCATTAAGAGATTTGTTTTCGATCGGTTATAATTCGCCCTCACCCGCTTGCGAGCACGAGACAAAATAATCTATATTATTGCATCCTTAACAGATAACCCGGCTGTCATGACTCTCAGTGCAGCACAAAAGACAAATCTCAGTGTAAGATGGATCCTCGGCGGCCTGGCGACCAGTTGCAGTGTTTGCCCGGCTGTATGTGCGTTTCTTCGTGCAACACAGCCTGGGCTGGGATGATCACGCGATGATTCTCTCGTGGGTACATACGTCCGGGAATCACACAGAACAACAGAGCGAGGCTCGCTAACGCATCAGCACACAGTGTCTAGTGGCCACATCAGCCTCGCTCGCCTCCGTCGCAACCCACTACGGACTCGGAATGGACCTGAACGAGATCCAAACCCCCGATGACAAAGTCAACGCGCTGAAATACCTGACGTTGGCACCCAGCCCCAGCATCCTGAGCGTCACCGTCGGCAAGCTCTCGATTATCCTCTTCTTCGATCGTTTGCTCGGTATGTCCATGACGCGAACGCTGTCGGTGGCTTTGTGGACTCTCATCTTCATCACGTTCTACCTCTCCGTCGCCGCTATCCTGGCCGTTCTCGCCTTTTGCATTCCGACCCGGTCCTTCTGGGATAAGACTGTCACGTCGAGGTGGTGCATGGCTTCACAGATGCAGTTGGGGATCGGGCTTTCCCAGGCTTGTACGTTGCTACAATTTCTCACGTGTGTTTGCGTGTGTCATAGTGTACTGATATGAGGGGGAAAGCCTTCAATGCATTCACCGACATACTTCTCGGCCTGCTGCCCGCGTACAGCTTCTGGAATCTGCAGATGCCCTTTCGGCGCAAGGTCGGGCAGATCCTGCTCTTCGGCGTCGGCGTGTTCGGCTGTGTCATTACTAGCGTCAAGCCGTACCAGCTGCGGAACCTGACTGGGCATGATAATTTGACCAGTATGTGCAATGGCTTTTCTTGTCCGCTTTGTAATGTTATGCTTTCTTGGTTTGCTGACGCCAGGGGGCAACGACAAGGATCTTGGTCTCCGATTACAATATGGAATACGTACATCTCTCTTCCTTCTCTCCCCAGCACACATTCCTAGAGCTCAAAAAAAAAAAGAATAAAAAGCTAACGCGAAGTCCGCCACGATGGAAAACCCTAATATAGCGCCGAGGTCAAACAGCCACCCTCCATCCCATCCCCCCAAAACAACAACAACTTGGACTAACCCCGCAAAATTCAGATGTTCGTTCTGATAACATGCGCCAACATCCCCATCGTCCGCCCGCTCTTCCGCCGTCTGCTCAACCTGCCTTCCGCTTCCGCACGCGCGTCCTCATACCCATATCCGCTGTATTCCACGCCAAAGGGCAGCAGGTCGTTCCCGAAGGGGGGATATGGGGATAAGAAGAGATATTTTTCGCGGGGGTTTGAGTAGTAAGAATGACCATACGGAGCAGGACAGTCTTACGGCGGGGTCGTCGGCCGGCGAGCGCGCAAGTGGGACGGGGAAGGGGAGGGGGCGCAGTAGTGTTGATCAGATGTACCCATTGACGAGGCAGGATAGTGGTGGGATACCAACGACAGATGGAATTGGTGGTGGTGCTGGTGGTGGTGTGGCAGGTGGGCAAGGCGAGACCAGGGGTGGGTCGGACTGGGATTATTCGGGTGGAGACGGAGTTTGAGATTCGGTATAGCTAGAAAAAGTTAATGAATAAATAAACAAACAGAAGAGAAAGGAACAACAAAACGACAAGTTATGTATTGCAGTAATCAGGCTGTGTGCTAGCTATGTGTAACTAACTATAGGTTTCCCCAGCAGAGCAGGCTGCAGCCTGCCCTTCGAACGCGATAGAAGACGATAGTCTCTAAAGATCTTTCTTACGCCAGTAGGATGACACATTCACCCAACAGCAAGAGACAAATACCGCAGCGACCGAATGCGCCACAGCGAGGCTGACAGTGCCAGTCCCAGTGACAACATCGGGCGCAAGCCGCGACGCGCCGTGCCGCAGCATTTGCTCACCCCCGATCCAATCGCAACCCTACCTTACGCCACAAGGCACATTTGCGCCACAGCACGATGAGTGCAAATCGATTGGCTCTCCTTCAATGTTGATGTACAAGGTTCCTTTTTGCGGAACTCGGTGCCGATGTCATTTCTGCCTGGAAAGGCATGCGCCAGATGGTATATAAGACTGTCTTTTGTGTGTGCGGAGGATAATGAAAGATCAACGTTTATCAGATATCGCGCAGCATCCCTAAAGAAGCAACCAGAAAGATCAAAAAAAGGCTCGATAGAAAAGAATGTCAAAAGGAAAGCAAGCAGCGAAATCAACTCCTGGCGATGGTGCAGGATTCTCCTGCCGCACATGCCAGAGATCGTTCGTCGATGCCAACGCTCTACGGATGCACTGTCGGAGCTCGAAGGCTCATCAACAGAAAAAGCTGGGTAAGTGCTTGTTTGGCTTTTCCAAGGGTTGCTAGTACCTTATCATACTAATCGACCCCACTCTCAGCTCTCACTCCTCCACCCACGTCCAGCTCCAGCACCAGTGTCTCAAACCCTACATCGAAACCGCAAGCATGCACATGCATCCCTTGCGGGAGGACATTCAAGAACGGACCGTCCTTGCAGCAACACATGCGGGACTCGCCGAGCCACAGGGTCTCCAGAAACTCACCCCCAAAGGATCCGGGGACTACTGCGACTGTACCAGAGTCGCCGATACCCCAGGCTACAACGACGAATTATCCTTATATTCAACCGAGTTATGATCATCTGCCTTCACAGGGGCTGTGCAATGTGCCGGCTGGGCCCCAACTTGTCAATCTACGCCTTGTACGCCGCCTTCAAGCTATGCTTGCTACATCCAACCAAATTGAATGGGACGCGGTCGAGCACATGCCCGAGGGGTCTAAACAGAATGCGGATGTGTCGTTTGATTCGGGCTACGTCGAGTACGCCGAGTCTGGGAAAGACACGGATTCGGAAAGCCCCCAGCTCGTCGTGGCTGATGTCCCAGAACCGTGGTCGACGGTCCCCTTGCGCGAGCGTGGGGAGCTAGCTTCTTCTCTGGAGGTGCAATGTCATTCCGTTGAATGTCTTGCCAAGGAGCACTACTGGACCGAGAAGCCCTCACGTGCGGATATCGACTTGACGAGGAAGTGTAATGACTGCGGGGGTGAGCAATTATTCCAACCATATGATATATGTGTGAGTGTGCCGGTGCTAACTGCGAGCAGCGGCGAAGCGGAAAATCGGCACAGACGCCGCCAACGCGGTATGCCGGTTTCACCCCGCGAAGAAGCCATTCGAGGTGCGTATTGCTACCAAGTAAGGGGTACCTCACCCACTAACATCGTGTTTGTAGAAGGGCATAATCCGCGGCCGAGGAGGCGGCGCCTCGAAAAACACTCGCTGCGTCAACTGCCGCCAGCTCGGCAACAACAAGGGCGGCTGCATCGTACTCTCTGCACACGACTTCGCCGCCCCAGACGCAAAACTCCGCGAGATGGCTTCAACTCCGGGCCATAATGCGAGCGCCCGCAAAGCCGTCGTTCTCGACTGCGAGATGGTCGGCGTCCTCGGCGCAAACAACCGCGAGACCAGCGAGCTCGTCCGCCTGAGCGCCGTCGACTTCCTCACGGGCGAAGTCCTCATCGACACGTATGTGGCCCCCGTCGGCCATGTGATCTCGTGGCGGACGAAATACAGCGGCGTGAGCGCGGCCGTCATGCGCGAGCAGACGGCCAGCGGGAATGTGGTGCAGGGCGGGTGGAAGGCTGCGCGGGACCGCCTGTGGGGGGTTATTGATGCGAGCACGGTCCTTATCGGGCATAGTCTGAATAATGATCTGGGTGTGCTGGGGATGGTGCATGCTCGCGTCGTTGATTCTGCCATCCTCACGCGCGAGGCTGTTGGCGGGGATTGTAATCGGCACTGGGCGTTGAAGGTGCTCGTGCAGCGGTTCCTTGCGAGGGAGATCCAGACTGGGAGGGATGGGCATGATTGTCTAGAGGATACCTTTGCTGCAAGAGAGGTTGTTCTCTGGTGCTTGCGGAACAAGGCCGAGTTGCAGGCTTGGGCGGCGGAGGAGCGCGAGATCATTGCGGAGAAGCAGCGGAAGAAAGCCGCACTCACCACGGTCGAACCAGAAGTATTTGCAGCAGCTTGACCTGTCAGGACGGGTGGCTGGTATGGCGCCAGGGGATTCGGGGTCTCTTCTTGTTAACTGTTGCGAAATGGAAACCGGCGTTCTTTTGGAGGAGTATCAATGTATATATACCCGCGCAACTTATACGAATTTTTTTTATTATGAGTATCTACAAGTTAAATTTGTCCTGAGAATACGATTGTCTGAAGTCATTCAAGGGGTCTCACGATATCAACATCAACCTGCAACTGTAAGCCGCTTGTAAGTGCGGACATCAGCCTGCACATATGGTAGCTATCTGGAGTTCAAATGTTGTAAGCCGTGCATCGCTCTTATTCTTGTATATACAGCTAGGCGAACTTGTGTTCTAGAAGAACATGCTCAGGGTAACAGGAGTCCCAACAGGAACCGGGGTATTGATAGGAGATTGCCGCGCGAATCATAAAATACATTTGTATCATTCATAGTTCATGCCACACACACCACACATCACCGCATTAAGATTAACCTCCTCCTCCTCCACCCTGCACCACCGGATTAAACTCCGCCCCAAGCCTCAGAATAACCTCATCCTCGGCATCGGGCCTCTCAAACCCTGCCAAAAAGCTCTCAAGCACCTGCTCGGTGACAAAAAACGCCGAATCCCCATCCTTGACAGCCAGCGCGTTGCGCTCCCTCACCCTACGCCGCAGCTCATCCGGCTCAACCTCGAGATACGCAAGCACCCAGCGCCCGCCGGCCTCCTCGATCAGCTCCTTCCACTCGTCACGCGTCGCCTGGAACGCGAACGAGAAGTCGAGGATGGCGTCGCGGGATCCCTCGCGGATTAGCTGGGGCAGCTCGGCGCGCAGGGCCGCCTCAGCTTCTTCTTGGTAGTCGTTGTATTTCTCCTTCGGGTAGTCGATGCTGTACAGGCCGTGGTGGGTGTAGATGTACGAGTCGATGGAGAGGCGCTTGAATGACGGGTGGTTTGTTGTGATCCATTTCGACAGCGAGGATTTCCCGGAGCCTTTTGGGTGTCATCAGTTGGCTATCCCATTCCTCCTGCGACTACTGTCTATCGAGTTGTTCCTGTTGTTGTACGTACCGGCTATCCCGCAGGTCATCAACACCACCGGCCGCGGATCGGCTTCCGTCCGGCAGAGGAGGGGGCTCAGCACCGCGGGCGTGTCATAAGCGATCGAGGATCCAGGCATCCCACCTGGCAAAATGTACATGCAGAGATTTCAAGGGAGCAAAAACGCGGGTCTACTTTTTAGGTAATGGTCTGTGTGTCTGGGGTCTGGGGGCGCGCACGAGGTTCTGAAGAATGTGGTGGTTGGTTGGTTGGTGGGGATTATTCACCGTGACTCAGACTCCGGAGGAGAGGCGAAAGCTTGGATCTGCCTGAGGCAGACGCAATGGGAAGGCGCGACGCATGTGATTCGTGCGGCAGGTGCGGGATAGGGTCTCCTCTCGGACATAAGATAAAAGCCGAGGTCTTCAGATTTCAATACTCGGTGATACCATGGATTCTGTATTATAACTCCTTTGTCTTTACGTCCGTGTTGGACGTTGATATCTTTTTGCCGTTTCCTTGGGTCAGAATGTCTGGGTCAACCGAGATTGGATGGATATATATGCTGCCTTATGGGGATAGAGATACGGAGACCCGACTACGCATAAAACAAAAATTTACAAATGTGAAAATAATAGAACAATTTTTTTTTGAGAGAGGGAGACATAGTTTTCAAGGTTGGTCTTTTTGAGAAATAGATCGGTGACCAGAGGTTATTTAATAGAACGAGGAAGAATACTCTCAAGCCAGAGAGAATGAACCCCGAACCAGCTCGGCATACCGACCGGAAAGTCAAGTGGTGATGCTGCGTGAAACGGTGATTCCGGGGTCGGAGGGGCCGATACCTAGGTATTATTCAAGACACCCTTGGGATACCCTCAGCATCCACTACCACTGCTGGTATATCGAGACGGCGCTTTGCACTTGCACTCGCACCCCTCCCGAAGGATAATCACGATGCGGTTGACCGAGTGAAACCTTTCCTCGTCTCTTTCTCTCTCTCCCGCTCTAAGTCAAAATGCCAGTAATGGTCAGCACGCCACCGGCCCGTTTGGCCGCCTCCAAGGTTATCCGTGTTGATACTGCGGGAACAGACCGCTTGTTTTCCCATTCATGATGTAGATCATCTCCTTCAGGCTAGTGACACCCTGGTTGCTGGTGTCAGTATGTGGTACTATAGCCGAAGCAGTAGCTGAGAGGGCAGTACTCCCGAGATAGCAACGGCAACAGACTTATACCCGTGGCCTGTCCGGCCTACGGGGCCCAAAACAGGATCGATTGGCACCGAATCCCCCTGTTCGATCGAACGCGATCTTCCAAACCAGACCCAGCGTCTGAACAGCGAACCAACCTAGCGCATCTGACGGTCCATATTATCATTAACCAACGCATCTGCCCGAAAATTCCTCTCGCGCGGAATCCACTTGTACTTGACATCCCCCCTCTCGCACAGCTCCGACTCCGAATCCCCCGCACGCTCGATAAGATCACGATTCTTAATCGGATCCCCCGAGAACCCAATCCACCCATTGTTCCTCCACTTGTATATCCCCTGTTTCATGCAGCCGACCGCATACTTGGAATCCGTGTAGATGGTGACGTCGACGCGCGGGTACGTGTTGAGGTCGCGGCACTTGTCGCGCGCGCTTTCGAGAGCGAGGATGATCGCCATCAGTTCGGCGCGCTGGTTCGTCGGCGTCGGTCTGCGCGGTAAGGTGAAGGTGCGCGCGCCGCGGTAGCGGTGTTTGCGTTGTCGGTAGATGATCGCGGCGGCAGCGATGGAGCCGGGTTGGCCGTTGCCGCGGCAGCCGCCGTCGGCGAAGATCTCGAGGGTGTAGACCATCGATTGATGGAGCGATGGATTGTGCCGTTCGGGTGGCTTCGACGGAGGAGGTAGGTGTTGCAGGGGAGGAGCTCTGGAGGGAAGAAGGAGGGATGGTGGAGCTGTGGATGTGGTTGAGTGTTTGTGTTTGGGGAACCCGTTTGGCCGCCACGTGATACATAAATATGTACACTCTGGGTTGCAATGGGTTAGAGAAGAGGCTCTTAACCACCCCCCCTCCCTTTTCTCTGAAATGCTAGCTTATTTGAAGTTTGCTGTCTCTTTGGTCAAGCTTATTTACCTCAGCAAACTGGTAGTAGTATTCAAACCTTCTAGGGTCAAGACAGCTTGAGTCTCTTTATTTGCTCCATAGGCAACTCAACCTTCTTGCTATTGACTGTTCCCTTCTGTGCCCATTGGTCAAATTCAGGCGGTGCAGAACATTGTGGATGGTAGGGAAACATTCCGGAGTCTTAGGCCATTCCAATATGAATGATTGCTCCGAATTGTTGCCTGCACCCTTTCAGCAGATCCCCAGTACATGAAGGGAACGCCGGGCCTCATGAGACAATAGAACCACCCAATTGTCGGTAGGTATCCTACGGTCGTATGTTGAGTCAACAATCTCGCCCGAAAATTCCCTGTCAACCGCCTGGTAAGTCTCAGATGATCCGAATCGTATCCCATATGGATGAAGGACGCCGTCTGCGCGACCGTGGGGGAACAGCTCTATCCAATGTGTGCATCCATTAGCAGACGCACCCCCGAAGCAGCTTGCGATCAAGGACGACTCGGTTCAGCACAACCTCAGGAACTACCCGTGCGTCGTCTAAGATCATGCCTGGCAGCAGCAGCAACTATCTCTCCCCCGTTGGTTGCCTCTTGGTCTTTTTCTTGCCTGATTTGCAATGGACTCGGTTTCTTCCCCTTGAGTCGACTTAATCCGGCGGCGCAAGATCTGTAGCACGGTTCGGAAATGGGGCGGTCTTAAAGACAAAAAGTCGAACCTGAGCTCCGACCGGTTTCGGGGTAAATACTCACGCTTCAAAGGTCTATAATTTGCGCATGAGGCGAGTTCACTTACCTTAGCTCTCAGACAGACTACGCCCATTTTGCCATCCACCTCCATGGCGCTGTCCAAAACAAAGAATGGGGCTTGTGACGGAGAACGATTATTATAGTACATAACATATTTGACAACCCCACAGAACTCCACTCCATAACTATTCGTATACTGGAGCTGATTGCTCACACCGCCAATGAGATCACAGTAACTATGTAGCTGGGTGGGGCAAGGGGTAGTAAGGGTCGCGGCCGCTGTTATGCCTCAGGTTACCGTTAGCTACGGTCTTGCAAGGCTTTTCGGGCCCAGGAAACGACTGGATCGAGTTCCAAGTCCGTCAGACAGGAACCGTGCCCCCATTTCGGCGTTTAAGGACTGGACTAAATGATCGCGTGCCTTATTGCCGTCTAATCTCCGTGCTTGATGGAAGACCCGACGACTGCTTGCGACTTCACTATATAAATGACACTGGTTGCTTGCGAGTTGGATCTGCCCCGTCTGGATCACAAGTTCTTGATCGTATCTCACTTAGCATGGGTTTCCTCTATTCTCAATTGTTTGTTCACCCTCCCTACCCGGCTCGATCCTTCGACGGCGAGACAGTCCTCGTCACTGGCGCCAATATCGGTCTCGGTCTGGAAGCCGCACGGCACATAGTGCGACTGGGTGCAGCCAAGGTCATCCTGGGCGTGCGGAATGTGGCGGCAGGCGAAGCGGCCAAGGAGGAGATCGAGAAATCAACGGGGAGACCTGGTACCTGTGAAGTGTGGGAAGCTGATCTTGCTTCCCACAGCTCGACCTTGAACTTTGGCGACCGCATCTCCCAGCTCCCTCGACTAGACGCCGCGATTATGAATGCGGCCCTGGCCACCCCGACCTTCCAGCTCGCTGAGGGATACGAGCGCACCATCACTGTAAACGTCATCAACACCCTGTTGCTTGGACTTCTTATCCTCTCTCGCCGACAAGCCACCGGGCTGGGAAAGACCGCGGCAACTCCTGCTGGCAGCCAGCCACGTCTGAGCTTCGTCATCAGCGAAGTCCACGGGTGGATAGCATTCCCTGAATGGGAAACGACCGCGACGCCCATGCGGTACCTTTCCGATTCGACAAAGACGAAGATGGGCGAGATATACGCAGTCACCAAGCTGTTTGAGGTCCTGCTTGTGCAGGAGCTAGCCGGCCGTGTCCGTGGCACAGACGTTATTGTGAATATGCTCAATCCAGGCCTCTGTCATTCGTCACTCGCGCGCGACTTTTCTGGGTGGCGGCTCCGGGCAATGAAGCTGGTGCTTGCCAGATCAACAGAGGTCGGCTCCCGCACACTCGTCGCCGGTATCTCGACAGGGCTTGAAGGGCACGGTGCGTACATGACTGATAGCATTCCCAGCAACAATAGCTTGTCCCCATTTGTGCGCAGTAGTCAAGGCCGCCAGGCTCGGGACGTGCTGTGGAAGGAGCTCTCGATGATTCTCGAACAAGTTCGGCCTGGAATTATGCAAAGCGTCTCAACCTTATAGAATGCTCTGGTGGGGAATAGAGGGGAGAGGGAAGCTTGGAAGACATCTAATCACTCGTCTGAATTTAAATGATCCAATCCAATTTGCACTATATCCATTATGAATACACTTCCTTCACACTCACAAGTGGAACTTCTTGACTACGTGATATCGCGCATTGTATCCGACACCCTCCACTTTGTGAGGTTATACTGAACTCTTCCAACGGTTCCTGTAACTCAGGCGAGATAACTAAAGGCAAGATTAGCTTGCTTACCCAAGCCCGACCCAACAAGACAACCCGTCGGACTTTGTAGTGTCAAACCTCGAACTTTTCACTATGTGTCTATTCTATCCAATTCAAGTCTCGGTCACAATTTCACTTGCCGCCCCGTTGTACCATACAGAGTCTGATAACGTGAATCTGTGCTGGCGAGCAAAAACACATATTCAGAAGACTGGCGGGATGGTTGCCCACCCACAGGTCCGCTTTTGGCCCACTTTGAACACTACCTGATTTCAGTTGCTTACACGTTTCATCCCATTGGCCAGCAACTATTTAACATGGATGCCATTGTATCGAAAAGCTCCCACAGCTGGGCCCACCCGAGCTATTATTCAACCCCAGCACCTGGAAAGGGTTGCTCCTTGAGCCCAACTGACCAGTACGTACCCATTCCGCGCCATCAATCTGGATCCATTCATCCTCGCTGCCTGACTAAACTACTTAAGCATGATGACCTATTATACGCACCCATAGCTAGAGTCCGCTGATGCAATCGCAATAACGCACGAGAATTGTGGTTTCTGCAACTGGCCCCCCATGTCAACACTGCCGAACTACCAGGGGTTGACTCATGGCAACCTTGGAAGGAGAGCCTCTTCTCCGTGCGTCACTTACGTACACCGCGAGCTCCAATTCGTACCATACAGCAAGCATCACAAGCGTATCATAAGGATATTAATGAAGTCCACGGGAACTTGGTATAGTGCATAGAAGAATACTCCCACGGTATTAAGTAAAACGCTAGATAGCTCCAAATATTTTCACAGATACCTGGCGCCCTGCCGCGACTGCAGCTACATGACAGATATAGTCCGCAAAGATATCAAGAGAGCACGGTTCCCGACGGACCCTTGCGCCATTAAAATATGGACCCTGCGGCGTTGGCTGCCCTAGTACAAGCGCGGTTGCCTTTGGCCTCAGTCAGCGTGTACCGGGGCAGCCGTAGGTAAATGTCCGCGCCGATGCCACCGAGAGCAGAGTATTGTAGTGAGGGATTTCAATACGAGTAGTGTGATCCGCATGGTGAGTCAATGGCTGCAATCGGCGGCCGGGAATTGAAGCACAGACTCTGCGAATTGCGCTATGTCGGTTTCCCTCGTTACTAACCTTCCCAGGAGAAGACGTAATCGGCCTTTCTAGAAGTCTTAACTCCCAGCGCAGGGACGCCCACGTACTTCGCACCTTCCCAGATTATCGCGATTTGCCCCTGCAATAGTTCTCCTGCAGGTCAATCCGTTACACAGAAAGAATAAGCTGCGGAATTGGTTCCAGAAGTTCCAGATTGATCGAAGAAGCACCAGCACGCTGAAAGTAGCATACCCCTGTAACTAACCCAGCGGTAAACTTCCGATATACATCCGTTCCCTGGCCGGGGGCATCCAGACCCTGGAAAAAAAAAAGAGGTAGACATTGCTTAGTGCAAGCCACATCTTTTCTCACTAGCAATGCACTGATGTTCTCGTGCTAAGCCGTGCAACTGTGTACGACATTTGCTCTCGGCAATGGAAGAAGCTCTTTTGTTTTTGAAGCCGGGCCGGACAACACCGATTGCTCGGATGCAATTTCTGTCAGCGCGGCTTTTACAGTTGCCGCAATATCTGTTCGCTCTCAGCCGGGGACGGTGCAATGATATTCTTGCTCATGGTATGTTTTGGTATGGCCTCTGTGAGCGTCTCCGTCGCCAGAGCTGGAGTCAAAAAAGAAACGCAAAGAAGAATCAATGAATCTACAGCCTGTAACATTGCACATCATCTTGGAATCAAGCGATCGCTCTAGATCTCCCAGCATTGTTCGAGCTGTAGCACATTTTCTGGAGCGACCAAAGCTACTCTCTCACCACCTGCTCGGGCCGGGATGTGCGGCGAGGCGCCTGAGGGCTCGACCTGAACCGCCGAGACATGTTACAAGTAGCCTAGATGAGAGAGTGTAACGCGTTGACCAAGTCATTGCATCGTGCGTTATTTCCCTGCTTTTTGTGACACCCATCCAATAACGGTCCTACAATGCAAGACAATGGAGTATGGTCAACCTTCTAGAACGCTCATACGTGCATATACATTTCCCTGCAGGCAAATAAACTAGGGACCAGAGTAGTAAAAAAAAAGGATAAAAAAAATAAAATAAGATAAAATAAAAATAAAAATGAAAAAGAAAAATCCCACTCTACTCCCAATTCGGCGCCCGCTTCTCAAGAAACGCGGCGACGCCTTCACGTTTATCTCTAGTTCCAAACGCCGTATAGTACAGCGAGCGCTCCAATAGCTCGTCTTGGCTGAGGTTATCAGCTGAAGAAAATGTTAGAATTGACGGCTCTAGCCTGTTCCCCGACCGTGCAGCCACAACTCACCTCTGCATATTGCCTCCTTGGCGAGTCTAATCGCCGAAGAGCTCTGCGAGGCGAGCCGCTTGGCTAGACTCAAGGCCCCCTCTAGCGCTTGGCCGGGCTCTGTGATAGCGCTTACTAGGCCGAGGTTGAATGCCTCTGTTCCGGAGAGAGGCTCGTTGAGGAGGATCATTTTCATTGCCTAAGAGGGTGTTAACGTGGTGAACATACGAGTGTTGCAATGAGAGGGACATATGAGCTCACTCTGTATTTTCCTATAGCACTCGTAAGCCTTTGCGTTCCCCCCGCACCGGGGATGAGACCGAGTGTCACCTCTGGAAGGCCAAACTCCACGGCGGGTGTTGCGACGATAAAGTCTGCCTAGTCCATCTTAGCCCTATATATCCCTGCACAGGTTTTGTGGGTAAAAGCATACCATCAACGCCAGCTCGAATCCACCACCAAGCTACAGGATTAGCCCATAGTTGCTTTCCTATAGATGACTTGCTGGGACTCACAGCTTTGCCCTCAAGGGCTGCAATAACAGGCTTCCGGACGTTTCGCAGGCCATTGCAGAGATCCTCGAGATACCTTCTTCGGTGCGCGCTTTCGCCATCGAGCTGTGAAATCTCCTTGATGTCTGCCCCAGCTGTTTATTTCCAAGCGTTAACCCGGACCCGCTATCAGAGAGTTCTCGAGCCAGGTTGCATCTATCTTGCATACATACCCGAGAAAAAGTCGCTCGAACCAGTGATAATGATTGAAGATACTTCCTGATTCTGATCCGCCACTCTCACCTGCAGTAGCAGCTGCCCAATAAGGTCCTGGGAGAGTGCATTGCGTTTCGCGGGCCGGTTTAATCTGCACACATGTACCCCTGGCAGTGGCGTTTCGACGAGAACGAGGTCTGCAGTGGCTTCTGCGGCTTGATCCATGGGTACAGATTATTTTTCGTTGAGTTTAGGCGCTGGCGTAGGAGGCAAACAAATGGGAGTTTACCTGGTGGTTATAAGCGTTTTTCTTTGCTGACTCCCAACGCAGGGGGAATGTTCCAGATTCCGCAGCAAACAATATGTATTGGCCTCAGGAGGGCAAGAGAGGGGGGGGGGGAGGGAGTGGTCGGTTCGAACGCCTTATGCCGTGTTGTCTCACTTAGTCAGTGTGCTGGCTGGGATTGATTAGCTCTGGCTGCCCAACCTTGCTGTCAGGGCAGGGATTCGATTGTTTGCTCTTGAGACCGTGCCAACCTCTTGGGTTTAACTTCTCACCGACATTAGATTAACTCTTCCTTAACCAGTGAGTGAGTTGCCTCGTCTAATCTGAGAATTGCGGCAAGATCAGATCGTGAATAGAAGATGCTGACTGGCTGGGAACGCGGGATGGGATGGGGCTAACAATGGCATTGCTAATGATCATCGGAGCACGGAACACCTGGCCGTGCCTCGTTGCATCCGGGATCTCTCACCGGGCCCCACAGTACTGTAAGGAGACAGCCCCGATGGACAAGCCACGCTTACCTGCATTAAAAGGACCGGCGTGACGGCTAGGGAGGAGGGGAACGTGTGTCCCGTCTACTCCAACGTTGTACCGTCGATTCAAAGACGGCCAAGCTGCGCCCTCTCTGACCCACCGGCCAAGACATTCCAGCCCCCGCTAGGCTCCGCCGACTTGGCCTGAAGGGGGTAAGTGATCGACTGATTTCCCGGGTCAGCATACCCAGCCCGTCGATCATCGTTGCGGTCCGCCTGGAATGAACTGAATAAACGTGCGGGGCTGTGTCCGGGCGATGCCGCTTGGGCTGGATGGGGGCCGCCATTCAGTATGAGATGCTTCTGGAGCTGTAAAGAATGCATACAGAACAGAGGTTGCTGTCTTCCAGACGCAGTCCAGTTCAAGCCGGCAACAAGCGGTTACACAGCATTTTTGCTTCTCATACTGCGAACGTGGTCATCCTGCTGAGTGACTGACTGGTCCTGGATCTCATCCCCCCTCCCTGCCTTCCTGCAGTAGCTCTCCGCAAGCACGCATTCATCACACCGACAAGTGGGACCGGGATCTCGATGCCCCTTGTCACATCTCTCTGCCTTGTGACAGGGATAAGCTCCTACATGACTCGATCTCGACACCCTTGGATGACGTTTCCGGAGAACTGCGTTTGGCTGACTGTGGCCCCAAGCGTACAGTTGTCATACCCACCACAGCCACCATGGGGCCAATTGGCATAGCTTCTTGGTTTGTTTTTCTATTCTGGGTCCCCGCTTACCGTAACAGGTGCGCTGCATTTGCCTGAAAGCAGGCACAATGGAGGCAGGAGGAGGGGATGTTGATGGTGGGTCTTCAAACGCACTGGAAGAAGAATTCGGGGAGGCGGAGTTGGCCCGGGTCCGAGAGCAGCTATACATATAGAGGGGAAGGCCTGGCGGGGGGAGTGGCGGGCTTTCTACCTTTTGACTTGCATATGTTCTGCCCAGCAGCAGCCAGAGGCAGATAGACATATAGCACACGAGACCAAAAGCAATTGTCATGCTCACTCCTGCAGCAACAGATATGCACCCTATACGTGGGCCGCTTTCTGACTCAGATGCACAGCTCTTCCAGCAGTTCGGATTCGGGGCCAAATGTCGCATCCCGTTTCAAATCATCCACCAAGCCTTCATCCACCATGCCACACGCAACCCGTCAGCGATGGCGCTGCTTGATCTCTCAAAGGGTGCTCCCGGAGAGGTTACATACGGGGAACTGCTCCGGCAGGCGCAGTTCCTTGCCACGCGATTGAAGGTGGACGGGGTGAAGCCCGGCGACCGCGTGTTGCTCTTAGTGAAGAGGGGTCCCGAGATGGTTGCTGGTATTCTTGCGGTTCTCATGGTAGGCGCGCAATATGTGCCTATGGATGGCTGTGTTGTTCCGGATCATACCCTGCAGCTTGCAGCTGGGCAGTGTAACATCAGTGTTGCGCTCTGTCTAGAGCAGTTTGAGGAGCGGCTGCGGCTTATGAACATTTTCTCCTCGATCCTTGCCCTAGAAAATATACTGTGCAGTGCAGATTATACGCAGTTTAACATTAACCCTGATAACCTTGTCTGCGAAGGTGACGAAAATAGCGGGTGCTATGTGATTTACACCTCAGGTGAGTTCCTGAACTTGTCTGTTGGCCAGGCCCTAATCCTGGACGCTTTACTTAGGAACAACTGGAGACCCGAAAGGCGTAGACGTCACGCATAAAAATGCCACAAACCTCTTGTGCCAAGCGCCTGGGAATCTGGGCATATCTGTCCGTTCCAGAGTTGGGCAGGTGCTATCAATCAGCTTCGACATGGGTAAGTCTTAACCATCCCTCCAAGAAGCGTTCCTGACCAGGAAATAGCGGCCTGGGAGATCCTTGGATGCATGGCCAATGGCGCAAAGCTGGTCCTGAGAGGCTCCAACTGGAATACGGCTTTGAAAGAGGTAGGAGGCACCATTCGACGTATACGTATACGGCCGTCTTACCCATGAGACCTCTAGATAGACACTCTGATTTGCACCCCGAGCATCCTCGCGAAGTATAACCCGGACGAGTTCCCGAACATCAGACGCGTGGCGACGGCCGGTGAGCCGTGTTCGCAGAGGTAAGCTTGTATCTTGCCGGTCGCTCCTACAATCGTCATCCCCCAAGCTAAAACATTGCCGAGCAGTCTCGCGGACAAGTGGGCAGCTTCCGGCGCGACATTCTTCAACTGTTGCGGGCCTACCGAAACTACAATCGTTAACACGATGCACAAACATACTGCCGGCCAGCCGCTCACAATCGGGAAGCCCACGCCGAACAACAACGTCTATATCCTGAACAGAAACATGTCACCATGTGCAATTGGCGAAGTTGGCACCATCTGGGCTGGTGGTGCGGGAGTCACAAGAGGATATGTCGGTCAGCCGGACAGGACTGCGCGACGGTATTATTATGATAAGTTCATCAATGACGGGTACGTAGTGCAACATCTCCTTCGTCACCTAAACCTTGGTTGCTCTTTCTATGTGGGAGAATTGTATGGTAAAAGGAAGGAGCGACCACCGTGATGCCATGGAGACCAAAGGTGCTTTCCTATTCCATACCGGAAGGTGCGCCACTCGCTCACTGGTCGGGCCTTCCTCTATCAGCAACACAATCTATGTGTAAAGAACGACCGCCTGATGGATTGGACGCCCCTTCCTCTTCCGTACTAGAAAGTTGCGTCACTGGGTACCCGGTTGCACTTTCCCTGGTCAGTCGCCACACACATACGCAAGAACGATGAATACCTCTACTCCTGCGGCAAGTGTCTTGCTTCCACTGCAATTCGTCTACGAAAGAAGAGCAACCAATGGTTCTGGAAGACGCACCACAATTAGTATACATGTTTATTTAAGCTGACCTCATCTATAGAAGGTCGATCATGTACAATACAGGAGACCTGGCGCGGTGGCTCCCCGATGGAAGCCTCGAGACACTCGGACGAGATGATGAGCAGGTCAAGATCAAAGTACGCCTCAGATTAATGTTCCTCTCTCTCTTATACAAACAAGTAACCTAACCTAACAACTGCCAGGGCTTCCGCGTTGAACTTGACGGAGTCAGCGCCTGTTTGGCCGCTTGCCCCAGTGTGCAGCAGGCGACAGCACTTATGATCAATGGTGAGCTGACGGGGTTTCTAACGCCACGGTCGTGCGTTATTCAATCAATAAGGGAGCACCTCGCAGTCAAACTGCCGTATTATGCCATCCCGGTCAGATGGCGCACGCTCGACGAGTTTCCCTTGACGCCGAATGGCAAGGTTGACAAGCGGGCTCTGGCTCGCGAGGTTGAACAGGGCGAAGTGAGGGAGGAACAGGTAGTGGTGCAGGAATTCAACGCGGCGAGAAAGGAGCGCTTCTCGACGCAGACGTCTTCGTCCTCGGAATCTTCACCGTCGCTACAGAAGGAACCGCTGCCCTTGCCTGAGAAGATACTGGAGAAGCCATGGCGGGGGCTACGGCATCGCATCTTCATTGTATACAGGACGCTGTTCTCGTTGATTTCGCTGGCGAATATCGCCGCTCTAATATGTCTCGTCACAATCCCGTCCATTGATCGCCGCCATATCTCCACCATCGCGTTTGCCAACCTCACAGTTGCGATCCTGGTTAGACAGGATATGGTGATCAACATCCTGTACACAATCTGTTGCTCCGTACCAAAGTCATGGCCTCTCCCTATCCGCCGTCGATGTGCGAAGATATACCACCTCGGAGGCGTTCATTCGGGCGCCGCAATTATGGCCGTTGCGTGGTACACAGGGGATATATGCCACAACATCTATGCCTTCGTCACGCGATCCGACAGTGATACGAAACCGTCCGTTCTTACCCTTACGCTCTCTCTAATCGCTCTCACCATCTTTCTCATCATGCTTGTCTTCGCCTACCCGACGCTCAGAAAGAAGAACCACAACACATTCGAGCGCGTCCACCGCTTCGCAGGCTGGACGGCGCTCGCTATCGTCTGGGTCCAAACGATGTCTTCAATCCGGGACCGGCGTGTGGAAACAACGAGATCGTTTGGCGAGGAAATGATCAATACGCCGAGCTTCTGGATGCTGGTTGTGATTACGCTCAGCATAGCTAGTTCGTGGGTCTTTCTCCGCACTGTCCCCGTCGACGCCGAGGTGCTCTCGAACCACGCGGTCCGTCTGCATTTCGATTATACCATGCCTGTCAATGGGACGTTTACTCGGTTATCCGAGCGGCCATTGATTGAGTGGCACTCGTTCGCGACTGTGCCCGCTCCGAGAGTGGAAAACGGTCGTCCTAAGGGGTACTCGCTTGTTGTGTCTCGCGCGGGAGATTGGACGGGGCGTCGGATCAGCAAACCCCCGACGAGGATATGGGTGAGAGGGGTTCCAAGTAAGCTACCTACTAATCATCCACATATTGTATAGCAAAAAGCTAACTAGGTACGCTAGCCTGCGGCGTAATGCGCATCGCAACCCTCTTCAACCGCGTCGTCCTCGTCGCCACGGGCTCCGGAATCGGTCCCCTGCTAGGCCACATCCAAGTACCAACATGCCCATTCCGGCTTGTGTGGTCGACGCCGAATCCCGTCGACACATTCGGGAAGGATATTGTCGCTTCGGTGTACAATGCAGACCCGCAGGCGATTGTCCACGACACGAAGAAGCAGGGCCGGCCCGATCTCGTCAGGCTTACCTGGGAGGCGGTGCGGAGCTCGGGCGCCGAGGCGGTTATTATCATTTCCAATGAGAAGCTGACCAAAAAGGTGGTGTATGGGATGGAGACGAGGGGTGTGCCGGCGTATGGGGCGATTTGGGATAGTTGACCGGGGAATGAAGACATAATCGGCTTGATAATGAACTACATATATTGGATACCAACTGAATATTGACGATTGACCACGTGTAAGAGAACAGGCAGAACCCGTTTTGGGCGCATTGGCAAAATCCCTGTTAGGAGAGCAATCTGACGCTTTCCGAAGAACAGGGAACGGCCGACTCCCAGTTGGCATTTCTTTTTGGAGGTTACGGTAGGGCAGTGTGTAGGTCGAATTCGTCGGGTTGAAGCGCTAGTTGGCTGCAGGAACCATGCCCGGAGAACCTGGGCCCTAGCAAATATCACATCAAACTTAGGATACTATAATATAATGGAAACTTAATCATAGATCATGTATTCCGTTACTTGAAGCTTTCAAATCAAGAGATAAATGTATTGGTACGTGTCTAGGGAAGGCCAAACTCTCTACCCCGTCCAATCCCGCAGCAGAGGCCGATGGCCGGAAATGGCATGAGACAATAGGAGGACTTCCGATTGGGGTATGTGCTTGCTGGTCCCAAGATTCCTTACGGTATTTTGGTCTTTTCCCTTTAGTTTCCCGGCTTTGGTGATGAAGAATGGTATTCTGCCTAGAACGACTATGAATGTTTTATATCGCTTACACTTTGCTAAATGCAGTGAGGTATATTTTAGCTGATCATGATGTGTGTGGAATTCGAAGCCAGGAGTTTGGTCATGTCCCTAATAACAGTTATCAATCCTATGCAACCAAACCACTGTCACTCCACTGTTACTACCTGGTTTGTTGGATGCACTCCCCACTGCGCTCTACTCACATCATTCCCCACTGCTCCTTTATAATATCGGTATCCTGTTGCTGTATAGACCGATTTATAGATTGAAATATAACCACCAAATCCGCTCTGTCCCGCGTTACACATTCGCTGGCGTGACAAGAATCCCCGACTCTTTCGGGACCGCTCTTGTGTAACCCCTGCCTTGGAAAGTCATATGAGCTACGCCGTCATAGTTTTGCTTATTACGTGTGGTATTACTTCGCTTCCCGAGAGTGTTGTTCTAGAATGGCAGGGGGTTTAGGCAGAGGAAACCCGGCACTTAGGGCATGTGGGATGAGAGTTTAGACGGCCTGACAAGATAGTCTTCAAATCCCTGACTCTAGCTAAGTCAAGGCTTAATTTTAATATACTACCTTTACAAGGATCGAGTATCTAGGAAATCCTTACTTGAATAAGCTGTAGATTTGGGTTGCGTGGGTGTCGATTGGCCATGGTGGGCGATGAGTCAGTGATTAATCAGAGATGACCAGAGCCCAACATCATGATGAACAACAACCCACAAATTCTCGATTAAGGATAAGGAATAAACTTTAATCTTGATCCTGAAACATTTTCTTCGAGTATATCTAACCCCATCCCCATCCCCATCTACACCCAACCAGATCCATATCAATCTACTCGTACAATACATACCAGTATGGGGATGGAACGGGCACTCGCCGCCGGCGCGGCCAAAAACATCCACACAACCACAACACGATCGATCTCAACAACAACCACGAGCACATCCACTTCCACTTCCCCATCCTCGCCCTCATCCTCATCTGCAGAGCCAGAGTCCACATCTCCCACAGAAGCACCCTCAAAACCCGCCACCTCGTCCGCCCTCGCCTACATCCCCGCGCCGCTCCCAGCGGACCTCGCCGCAAAACCAGACCTCACCCTGCACCCAATCCACCCCTGGGACCTAACCTCCCCAGTCCCCATCAGCAACTGCCAGCCGCTGTTCTACGACGCCGCGACGCAGGAGTACTACCTGTTCACGTGCGACGGCGCCGTGCTGCTGCACAAGACGGCACCGCTGACGATCCGCAAGCGCCTGGCGCGCAAATTCCTGTACGACTGGCCGAGCGTCGACGACGACGCAGTTGCGATGCTTGCGTCACGGCTGAAAATCGGCAAATCGGAGTGGCCGGCGCTCGTTTCGGATCATGTGGTTGTCTACCACGCCGTGCACGACTCGGTGATCGTGAAGAGGAATAGCGGAAATTCGGGGCTGTTTCGGTTCTGCGTCGATAAGGTGGTTAAGATTGGGAATCCGGGGCTGTTGCTACAGGATGTCTATACGAGGGTTGTCAGGCCGGATTTCGGGTGTGTGCTTAGCTGCGAGTGTCCGAAGGTGTATTACTGTAAGTCCAAGTCCCCCTACAACTCTTCCTCCCGCATTCTCCCTATCACCCATACTAAACCTGTATAATTTAGTCGGCAAAACAGTCTACTGCCCCGCCTGCACATCCTACCGCACACCCCTGTGCATAAACATGGACAACCTGACCCCCAAAGCACCGCACGTCGTCGGCAAAATCACCATGCCGATCCCCATCGCGCGCATCATCCTCTACCGGTGCGTCGAGCCGGGCACGACGAAGCTGAGTATCCCGCGCGCGTACAAGGCGCTGTCCAAGTGTTTCAGTATGCATGATGTGTCGAAGATCCCGCTGGAGGACGGGGAGCTTGTTGCGAACTTGTTGAGGGATTGTCTCTTTGTGGATATTGTGGCTTCCACTTCGAGGTCGGCGACGGGGTCTTCGGCTAAGTCGGGGAGGAAGGAGAAGGGCGCTACGGCGAAGGTAGAGGTGAAGGTCCACAGGGTGTGCTGGGCTTCTTACTTCAATATCCCTGACAACGAGATTCCACGCGGGCGGTGCCAGCGTCGTCTCTCGGGCGAGGAACATGAGAACGCGCATAGAGAGAACGTGGCTGGCCGAGTAGCTGTTGCTGCTTGAAAAAGATGGTGAATAGGGCATAGATGGCGGATACTGGGAAACAAAAGATCGGCTGGGATACCAATAGGGGAACAAAATTGGGAATGGTTACGCTAAATAATGACCTAATGAATTTGAGATCTATTTCTCATGCTTCGGAAATATCTTCAAATGTTTGAATGAAGTCAAGGTGATGCCTCTGAAGCACTTATTCCCTGGCAGCCTTGTCCCGTCCCTATGATGACTGACTTACGATTCAAATGTGAGGATCCTGGGTAGATTTGCTCGAGAGCGGTGTTATAATTGATAGTAATATATACATAGAGTCACGTCCATATTCGTTGTATATTATTCGGGTGTGATACTCATGCGCCGAACCACTACGTGATATGCCCTTTCATTCCTGTAAAGTCACTCGAAGAATTTATATCGGATGACGAATGATTATGCGAATCTTCTTCATCACTCTAGCGCTGATACGCGTTTCATGACGCCTTCTCATTGTGGACCGAGTGATAACAGCACTTTCCCTTCGCGTCCCGGCGTGTCCACATACTCCAGCGCCTGCCGAATCTCAGATAATGGAAACACAGCCGCGACCTTCGACGCAGCAACGCCTTCCCGTATGAGTTGGAAACACTCCTCCAAGGCTTGTTGTACGGCATGGCGCTCAGCCGAATGAACCCAATCCCTCAGCCGAAAAAGCACAACCCCTGCCTCGGGACACTCGTCCTGTAAGCTCCATGACAGCGGCGTGCCAGAGAGTAGCCCGTAGTGCACAAGCGCCCCGCCGGGCTGCAGGGCGCGCACAAGTTCGTCGCCCTCAGGTCCGCCCACCGCATCCCACGCGACTGCGAGGCCACGGCCACCGGTTACTTCGAGTAGTCGATCACGCAGTCGACCCTCATCTGATGATGTGCAAAGCACGGCGTCCACACCAAGCTGCGCCATCAGTTCGCCTTCCGTATTTGGTCGTCGAACCAGCGCGATAATCGGGTGCACACCTGCACGCTTCAGAAGCCTGATGATCATCCGCCCGATCGCGGAGGCCGCGGCGTTGACAGCGACGGGTGTACCGGGAGAAAAAGGAGAAGAAGGTGCGTACTCGCGAACCATCATGCAAGCCGTCATCGGGTTGATATACGCCATCGCGGCCTGCTCGTCGGTGAGGTCGTCGGGCACCGGGAAGCACCAGCGCTCGTCGGTGATCTTGACGACCTGCCAGGCGCCTGCGCTGCCGAGTGGTAGCACGCGCTGGCCGGGCCGTAAGTTTGATACGCTGGCGCCTACGGACTCGATTACGCCTACGCCTTCGAATCCGGGGATGAAGGGTAGCGAGGTGCGCGATCTGTATGCGCCGGAGATGGTCACTAGATCGGAGGGGTTGATGCTGGATAAAAGCATGCGGATTCGGACCTGGCCTGGGCCTGGAGACAGAGGCTCATAAGGCTCAATTGATATAACGCTTTTTGCGGGCCCGAATTCCCGTGCGATGGCCCTGAACATTCTGGGCTTTTGCGTGGATGTCTGTTAGTCTAAGTGGTGCACGGTTCGTTGACTTCTCCGCCTGCGGCTCTGTTGTTTGGGAACCCTGCCAGGAAACAAATGAGACTAGCCCAGGGTCTGGAGTGGGAGAGCCTAGAGGCTGTGAGAATGAGAATGAATCTGTCGAACCCTGGTGACCGCTCGTAATTTGCTTCAACGCCGAACTTGTGTATTTAAAATCAGCAGGGAAGATCCGACCTGTGGGGCCCGCTGGCTGGAATTTCGTCAAACCTTGAATCCCCCACCTCCACCTCATTCCAGACCGCAGCTTCTTTGCCCTTAGTTCTCTGCCCTCCCACCACCGACCCCTGAATATATGTAGCTCTTCCCTAGTCATCGATATCAGTAACCGCCATGGCGTCCAGCAACACCACGTGGCCGAAGCTCACACCACGCTGGGGCCGTCTTCCAGTCGAACAGTACTTGATCGTACGCACCTGCGCTGCACAATAATGTTATTCTAAGCGAGAGTGCTAAACTCAAGAACAGCGGTACTGGGACCCCTCATCGCCCGAGACAACTGATCAGCAACGGCTGCGTCTGATCCGCGAATACCTTCATCTGGACCAAATCCCCAAAGAATGGGACCCGACAGACTTTGGCGAAGCGTGGTACGAGCCCGATCCCGACGATGCAGACCCGGCCTTTGCGCCGAAGTGCATCCCCACAGAGCACGAGGTCGAGACTATTCTCCGGCCCTGGCGATCGCAGCGTCTCCGTAAGAGGGCGTGGGAGATCTGGTGCGATAAGGCCCGCGGCTACCCTGTTATGCTTCGAACGTATTATGGCAACGGGGAAGAAGGTGATAACAAGTTCGCAGAGTATATACGGGTCTCTGATACTTATAATAGTGTCGCGGACTGCAATGCGCTGAATGATGCCGAGGTTTTTAACTTTGGCTGCTCTGACTGGCGGCGGATTTTTGATATCCTCCCGGAGATCGCGGGTTGTCACTACCATCAACCGCAGTACGACGCTAGCGATATAAACAATGTTATTGAGATTGGGTCTTTGGCCTACTATCCGCGGCGTCCTAATCAGGAGATGCTAGATGACGACTATGAGGGCCTGGAAGAGGAGATAAAAAATAGCAAGGCCGAGTACCCGCACTGGAGAGAGGATCTAGATATCTTGCTGGAGCCGGGCGATACAGCGATCCGGTCATTACTACGGTCCGCCACAATCTCATGGATTATCATTGTGGATAAGGAGACCTTTAGCACAGATAAGCTCTTGATCACGTACCTTGATATGCATCAGAATGTCACGGTTGAGGGACGGCTTGAGCTGGACCCGGACTATATTGACGAGATGCTCATGCGATGGGAAGACGGCGGCCGACCGCTTGGATTTGTTATGGAGAATGGAACAGTTGGAGAGAGGTACAAACTGTCTAATGAGTCTGGGAGGGGATTTTTTCGGTTGGCTGATGATCTTGAGTACATACCAAGCCGACAATAATGTAACATCTTCAGAAGGAGAGGAATGGAGGAGAGGGGGGGAGCGGCTTTAGTTGTGCACTGCAAGCAGTGGGACTTGACGAACCCAGGACTAGGATTCCATCACGCACAAAGTACAAGGACTTTGGTCCTTTTTACTATTTGATCCACGCTCGGCAGCAAAGTGTAGCACCAGACATTGGCATTTCCTGAAAAAATCTCATGCAGTTATACAATGCGGGACGAGTTTGTTTGGCTCAGGCCTGATTGCTTGATATCTGGCACTACGTTTCATTTATATGAATGATATCAATGATGGTCAGGCTTTCGCTGTTTAAAAGAACACCAGAATATAGCCATTGGGCCTTAGATGTGTATGCTAGAATACGATCTGACTCGTACGGAGGTCTTTCCTGCGAAAAAACTATTGTCATTCTGGATATGTTCGTGTTGTTTCTATTTTGTCTAGATAATAAGGGCAAAGAAACTCGCGAGCTAGAAAGATCTAATAGACATCCAGCCAGAATAGCCACAAAGATTGAAATGACAGTGATAGACAATAAACCTAGGTGGTCAGCCGTGTCTAACTTCCTAATGCAACGAAAGTATTACTGTTGCCGTTGCTGCTCAACAATTAAAACGAGCTTCCCATACAGCTATCGACCGAAACAACAGTTCCCAATAATCACCAAGCGATCCTCGCCACAGGCCCCCGCGGCCAGCACCTGACAAGCAGCTTCCTAATCTCATCCATAAACAATATCCCCAGCGCCAAGGGAATCGGAATAAACCAGAACTCTAGAGGGGCCGACGCCGTCCCAAAAATCCTCTGGATGCCCGGTTCCTCCGTCACGAAGACGGCGATTGACAGACTGACGATGCAACTCGCGACCAGCCAGGGATTGCGTCTTCCTTTGCGAATAGGGTCCGCCTGCAGGATGGACAGCCGCTTGTTCCGCACGGAGAGGATGTTTCCCCACTGCAGGATGAGAAGTGTAATAAAGTAAACGGATTGGCCGGTCACGTTGAAGTGGGTGAGTTCGGCCTGCGTGTAGCCGTGGAAACCTTCGGTGTATCTTTCAAAGGCGAAGAAGAGCTCGCGGACGGGGATTCCGGCGTGTTTCCAGTAGTAGAAGAAGTACATTGCGTGGGCGGTGGTGGTTTCCATTACCCCGATGAAGAGGTAGGACTGCACGTAGACTTTCAGGTTGATCAAGTGGTCTTTTTTATGGTTTCGGGGCGGAAGGTCTAGGAGGTCGAATTCGGCTTGTTCCATTATCAGGGAGAGCGCGCAGAACAGGTCCGTGAAGACGCAGATGATGATCATCAGGAAGGAGGAGAGCGGCAGCGGGACACCGAAGAAGACGTTCAGGAGCACCGGCCAGATCTCGGACCACGAGCCTGCGGGGAGCAGGTAGCTGATTACCTTTTGCAGGTTCTGGAAGACGAGCCGGCCCAGGCGGATTGCTTCGATAATCGAGTCGAACTTGTCCATTAGGACGAGGTCTGCCGCTTCGAGAGCGACGTCGCTGCCTGTGATGACGGCGATGCCGACGTCTGCAGCACGCATGGCGGGGGCATCGTTGACACCGTCGCCTGTCACGGCGACGACGTTGTCGCGGGCTTTGAATTCGTTGACGATGCGCAATTTCTGATCAGGCATTGTTCGGCCGAACACGATCTCTTGGTAGCCGCAGACCAAGTCCCAGTCTTCGTCGGTGAGCTGGGAGATGGATGGGCCCTCGAGGAGGAGGGAGGTTTGACTGAAATCCGAGGAAGACGAATCTGATGCCTTGTCATTGTTGTTGTGGCTACGACCTCGCCTTTGCACAATCGTCTTGAAGGTGTCCGGATCACAACTGCCCGTGAAGATGCCAATGTCGCGGGCAATTGCTGCACCCGTGAGTCCAAGGTCACCTGTCACCATGAAGAAGCGCGCTCCAGCACGGCGGCAGGATGCGACTGTGCTTGCGGCTTCCTTGCGAGGGGGGTCGATGATGCCGATCAGTCCAATGAGGGTCATGTCCTCGTAGAGGAAGCTCTGGACCTCATTCGCAAATTCGTTACTCCCCGGCTCGCGAGTCGGCGAAACGTAGCGCTGGCACAGTAGAATAATACGCTGAGCGTCGCGCGACATCTTCTCCTGGAGGGCAGCCAGCTGCCCTCGAGCTGAGCCATCGAGTGGCAGGACGGAGTCACTAACATGAGACCAATACGACGTGCAATATGGGAGGAGGATATCGGATGCACCTTTAGCGAGCAGCAGGAAGGAACCGGTTCCGCTCTTTTCTTGGCTGTCGACCTTATGTAGAGTTAACATCCACTTGTTCTTGGAGTTGAACGGAATGTCGAAAACCCGGGGATACCTGTTGGCAAACTCGCTGACAGAGTTTGGTCTGAGCGTCTCGACAAACTTGAGGACAGCGCCATCGGTGGCGTTCCCCAGGACAGCGCGCTCCATAACAGGCTCGTTCAGCGTCGTTGGTTCAAACGTTGCATCGTTGCAGAGAGCAGTAGTCCGGTGAAGCTCGCCGAGCGCCTTGGAGCCGTCGACATTACCCTGCATGGCTTCCTCGACCGACATACTGCGATCCACGAACGCCGCAGTGACGGCGGTCATGCGGTTCTCCGTCAGCGTGCCTGTCTTATCTGAGCAGATCACATTGACGCATCCGAGCGTCTCGACAGTCGATAACCCCTTGGGCAGGACATTATTCTTCTTCATCCGCTTTGCAACGATCATCAGAGTCAGCGCGACTCCGACCGGCATCCCCTCGGGGATAAACGCGACCACACAGCCCATGACGTTGTTGAGCATGGCGATGACATCCATGTATCCTTTGTGGTCGACACGCAGCCAGCCAACCCACGCGAAGAGCAGCAGGCAAGCAAGGCAGACAGTCAGGCAGACGATGATCATGACGAAGCGGGTGATTTCGCGCTGGATCAGCGTCGGCTGCTCCTTGCCGGAGTTTGAGGCAACGGCAATGTGGCCCATGACGCTGTGCTTGCCCGTCAGGATGACCAGCCCCGTTGCGTTCCCGTTGGTGACCAGCGTGCCCATCAGGGCGATGTTGCGCGTTTCGAGGAAGTTTGTGTCGGTCATTTCTGTCGTCCCCGCTACTTCTTCAGCCTCGCCGGTGAGGAGAGAGCGGTCGAAGCGTAGGTCCCCTGAGGCGGACACCAGACGCATGTCTGCTGGGACTTTGTTGCCCACGGAGAGCTTCACAATGTCGCCGACGACTAGCTCGCTGGAGGGGAGCTTGACGTCCTGCCCATCGCGCACGACGACTGCGTCGGCAGGGATCAAGTCCAGGATAGAGTTCATGGTGCGGGCAGTTGACCAGTCCTGGAAGGCTGAGAATGAGGCTTGGAAGAAGATGACGATCAAGACGAGGATGGCCAAGCCGAGATTGTACGCAGCCGGATCGGGGTCCCCTAGGGGCCGCCAGCAGATGAAGAAGATAATAACGCCCACCCAAAGGACGGAGCAGAAGCCTCCAAAGACATATTTGAGGATCTTCTTCAGGTAATTCTGCCGACGGTGAGGGAAGGTATTCTTCCCATCTCGAAGCAGTCGAGCAGCGGCTTCTTGCTGAGAAAGCCCACCCCCGCTAGCTTCGAGGTTCCGAAACAGAGTATGGGAGTCAATGGAGTGAAAGTTGATGCTCTCAAAATAGTCCGCATCATGCAAGTTCCCCGCGCCTTTATTATTTGCAGACTTGTCATCACCGAAAGCATCACGCTTGGCTTCAGACTCGGTGATCTGAAAGCTGATGCGACGGAATTCAATGGGGACATCGCCTGATACTGAATATGCTCTCCCGCGAGACCGGGTACGGGTCCGGGCACGGGAAATGCTCTCTCCGCGGGATAGTGGACGGCCGAGTCGAGAACGGGGAGTGTTGTTGTTGATATCAGGGCCGAAGCTAATGGCGCGGGGAAAGCTATCTTCTGCTTTTTCGATATCGGTATTGGTCCGAGCACCCGAGTCGCTGTCGGGACCGGGTTTGTGCATACCTGGTGGCAGGCGCTACCTAGCCAGGGGAGCGGGGGCAGGGGGGTGCGAAGAAACAGAACGACTAGAAAGAAAAACCGAACGAGACGAGCACAGACAGATAGGCTCTAACTAACCCCGATGGAATTGCAGTAGAATGGCTCTTGCTCTACTCCAAACGGATGAACAGTAAAATGATGAGCGTTCTTCTTGGGGAAGAGACCAGCTAGATATATACTCGTAAAGCCCCTCCATTGTCGGAGAGAACCTCCCACTACAGTTGGAGCATCCATTGTCTATACGTAAAAGAAATACAGAAAGCGTCTAGGGTACGATTCCAAAGCGATGAGCTGAGCTGAGATTTGATCCTCGTGGGTAATGCTTGCATCAGTCTGGCGAGAAAAGGAGGAATCGGAGTCGCCAGGCGCATGGAGGGTAAATCCCTCATAGAAAATTTGCTTGCTTCGGTGTGTCATATTAGTGGAGGGGCCCGGAAACGGCTGAGCTGGCTGTGGTAAATGACTGTTGAAGGGAAAAGGGACACGGCGTGATTCTGGTGGTGCAGAAAATTCCCTCGCAATCAAGGTAGGGAAGCCATCATGATTGGGTTCCGCCTGGCAGCTTTGACGTGTGGAGAAGGAAAAATAAGGAGAAAAAAGATGCAAGATTTGAGCTTATCTGGCCTTGTGTGGTCTGTACTTCTTAGTATTCCCTGAACTTGTTCCTTATACTGTGGTATTGAAGTATGCTTCATGTTAGTAGCGAGCGAGGGAACCCTATGTGATTGTGTAGATTCCTTACGGCTAGCATTTATCAATGATTCCCTCTTCAGTTACCTGACATTATTTGATTCCACATGGAGTTTTATTTCATAACTCGTTAAACTCATCTTAATAATAATATTGATAATACTAACTCTAGGTGAATGGAAATGTAATGTGGAATTTTCCTCTCGGTTCTGGACTTGGTCATCTCCAACTATGTAGGTGGTTTGTAATGATTGGTCTGCTAAATCTCGCACTCTACTACACATGGAAATTGCCCACTTTCACTGTCAACTCATGTGCAAGTAAGTTTCATGGAGGGCGAGATTCCAATTTCTTTTTTTTTTTTTTACTGTGGCTAAGTGCCTCTTCTCTCTTTGTAGGAAATTTTTCATCTCCCGTGGTCGGTGATGGCAACTGGGTGATCATATGGAACTTTTACCTATAACTAGCGAATATGAGACTTGGAGATGTCCCTGATGCTGAGAAAATTTTCTGCACCAGTAAACTCCCTGGGAAGGACCTCCACAATCGATCTAACAGGGACCAATCATTCCTTGAGGTTTTAGTAAATGCCAGCAATACTATAGCTTGGAGTATCAAGAGGTACATTATTGGTTCGAAGCCAATCGGTCTCTCCTTTGCAACGTCAAAATATATATCTGTAGCAACCTCCATATATATTCTAATTGAAACAAGATAAACATGTCGTACAAAGTCACTTCATAGCATCTACATCTACCTACCCGATATCAATAACTCGCGCGGACGACTAAAGCGACCCTATTCCGGAATATACCAGGTCCAGACGGCATACTCAAATACTATACAACAAAACTCAACTCGCTGAAACCCATTTCGCCATCTAGTCGTCTAAACCTTAATCAATAGTAGTATCGCCACTTACGCCGGGGCAGACCTCAGCATCGAAGTCATGGTATACCCAGGGACAGCCTCATACTCCCTCACCGTCTTAAACCCATACCGCTCATACAGCCGTTTCCCCTGCGGCGTTGAGACCAGGAATACAATGACGTTCTCCTCGTCCGCTCTCTCCAGGCCCCAATTCAGCAGTTTGGACCCCAGACCGCGCCCGTTGAATTCTGGCCGCGTCCCCAGCATATCAAGGTCTGCGTGTATGTTAAAATCTAGCACTAGAATAGTATCATCAGCAAAAACGCGACTTACAGTAGTGCGGCTTGCTGTCTGTAACGATCTGCCTTTCCTTGTCCAGAGTCCCGAAGAAGCGATCACATAGAGGCGTGTCAGAGCTTGTGGGCCAGGTCGCTTTATCTTCCTCTTTCGCCGGCCCTTCCCCGAAGCCAGTCATATTGTAGAGTTTCCACTTGGCGAATGCGGCTATCACGGGCTTTGATTCAGAGCTTAGCTGCTCGATCTTTACAAGGCTTGTTTTCGTTGCTGTCGGCCTTGCGGCGTTAACTTCTTCGATCGTTTCGTTGAACTGCTGCGTCCAGAATGAACGCACATCGGCTGTTGGTGGGAAAAGTCTCTGGTTGAACTCATCCGAGAAGGAGTCCAAGAAGATATCGGCGAGCTGCGCGCCATCGTTGGTCGCTGCAGGTTGGATTTCGATACTCATCCTGGAAGCAGTTGAGTATGACGGAGATATGTGGCTGGTGATTTGCAATTGGAGGTTCGGTAGTGGGCGCTTGACCAGGGCGCAAAGGCGTGGAAATTGGCGCATTTCGAGAGATAACAAATGTGAAATGGTTTGCACTTTGGTTCTGAAAGGCAGGTGTTGTTTCCAAGTTATTATTATGTCATTTTTGTTGTACCAAACATCAGGCAATACTCTTCTATTATGTAATAGCTTTCCCATGGAATCCTATAGATATAACATGTAGGTAGGTGATAACCAAAAAAAAATTGTTTCTTCGCTTCCAGCTATTCGGGCCATACTTATTAATCTCTCCGCATTTTGAATCAGGTTAAATACAATAAAACAAGGTTGTGTGTGTGTGTGTGTGTGTGTACTCTGGCAGGAACCCTTTGTGACTCCTTTAGAGACTGTTAATATGCTCTCGCGCAGAACCTAACTTAGAGCACAATTAAAAGATTTTATATAGTAAGACTCAGATCAGGGCCCTATTGGTACCTATCTCTCCCCAAGAAGCAACCAAAGAAACTATAAACAAGTCAAGCTAATCTCTCTGCACGAACCATGTTTCTGACCCCCTTATGTTGACAAAACTATCCAGGCAGCAATATTATTTGCAACTAGATTATAAATTGAATATTGTTATTCTATTTGTAAACAATGAAACTCGCGAGTTTATAAGCCGGCTGTCTCCTAAAACCCTCTATAGGTACTTGCCCTAATCGGACGCTAGTTGCGCCATGTTAAAGTCGACTCGCCTATCTAGGAGGAATCTTCCGGTCATACCCAAGCACGGGGTATGACTGAAAAAGTGTAAATACCTACTCGGGTCCTACGCAGAGGGAGGATGAGCGGTAAGAGCTAAACCCAGAGTATTGATCTACCAATCAGGAGTGGCTAGTATTATTCCAGCTACAGTGAGATGAAACTAACTTTGGGGGCCGCGGCGTCTCATGTCCTGGCTTTTTTGGACGCGGTAGAGAGGTATACTAGTGTATGCAGTTTGTCCGGAATCTCCTATATGTATTCGGTTTTCACCTTTTAGAAAACACACAACAAAGCACAGCTCCTCCCCTACTTCTATATTCTAATCTCTTCCCTCCAGTCCCTGGATTCCGGCCCCGCGTCCCCTCTTCTAGCTTACAAATTGGCCCGATCGTCGTTAGCGGGAATCCTGCGGCTGAGACCGATAAGGGCATCGCGTGTTCCCACAATGAATAATGATGGCCCACTCCACTGGCAAGGACCGTTAATATACGTGATTTTCGTGGCCGGACGTAAGAGTTAGCGGCTGGCTGCCTAGTTTCTTGTTCCAAGGATAATATGCTTATAAAAGCCCCTCCCCCGCCTCCCCTGGTCTTACGGTTGGAATTTTCAGGGACCACTATAGCCCAGCCTCAGTTGTAAGCGCGACGTCCTTTGCAGTCACGAATTTATAAGAGTGCGATAAGCGCGCATTTCCCGCTGACTTTTAAGCCTTCCCGAATATCGAATTATTATTAAACCAGCGATCTACCTCGCGTCAAGCCTCAAAACGCGCCCTCGCTCGCGCGCTCCCAATCACGCATCCAATACCACATCGACCACCAACCAACAGGCAATCTCGATCCAGAAAGATGACAATCCGCACAGCCGCCGAGGTAATCTCCCTCCTGGGCCTCGCCCCGCACCCGGAAAAGGGCTACTACATCGAAACATTCCGCGACAGCCCTTCCCCCACATCTAAAAACTCCACCCGCGCAGCCAGCACTTACATCTACTACCTCCTCGACAACACCTCGGGCAACTCACACTGGCACCGCGTGCTCGACGCCGTCGAGGCATGGCACTACTACGCCGGCGCGCCGCTGCAGCTCTCGCTCTCTTGGAACGACGGCACGCCTGTGCGCGAACATGTTCTCGGGCCCGATCTGTGGAACGGCGAGAGGCCGCAGGTGGTCATTCAGCGGGGGGAGTGGCAGGCGGCGCGCACGCTGGGGGAGTGGACGCTTGTGGGTTGTTCTGTTGCGCCCGGGTTCGAGTTTGGGAGCTTTGAGATGGCGGAGCCTGGGTGGGTGCCGGATTCAGGGGATGCGAAGAAGGAGTGAGTGGGTGAGTGAGTGATTCGCGGTGTAGGTTATGTAGGTAATGCTACGGGGATGGCGCTGGAGATAGATTAAGGTTGTCAGGAAGGTGGAAGGGGCGGCTACTAAGGCAATATCTGTACGGAGTAGAGGCGATTGATTCGCGGGGGAGAGGGGAGGGGAGCGATGCGAATGCGCTGCAATGTCTCTCTGACATCTGGCCGCGAGTGTCGCGACGATCCAAGGTGGCTGTACTCTCGATAAACTCGATATTTGCTTTTATTTGGTAGAAAACGGCATACTCTGTGCCGGATCGCAATTTACCATCCCCGATCGCCCCTCTTTCAAGCGCTTGAGCTCGAGCCGGGCCAACCCCTCTCGTTCAGCTCCACTAGTGGCGTTGGTTTCTTTGTTCTGTAGATGCAGGATTAGCACAGGGTCTCTGCGGCCCGTGCTCGGAGCTAGTACAGCTTTAAACAAAGAAAGCTCATCCTCGCTGTCCCACAGCTCTTCATTGTCCCTCTTGGCGTTGATCATCTTTAAAGGAATGGTCGAGCCCAATTTTTAGCTGTGCTGTATCTGCAAGGTTATCAGAGCGTTCACTCCGCATAGTCCCAAAAAAGAACACAAGCGCAGTGAGGACAGCATACGTGCTCTAGATCCCAATCATTCAGCTATGGCGTGTTGATGGCACAGCATGCCCCACTGGCTTAATGTTTGCGACGCGGCTCCCTTGCAGATAGGATAAGGGGCAGATAAGGATAGGAATAGACGTGCTTCTGCCTTCAGTCCAGATTCAAATATTCCCGATGTTTGGAGGTCTGCGAGACTACAGCATTGGCCCCTTTTCCAATGGCATTGAATATCGGCAGCATAGGTGTCGGAAACTCGGCCGCGCTCCCCCAATGCCCGCATACAAAGGTCCGAGTGGTGATCTGCCCATGTCCATGGTGATTGCCGGGCTGACAGGCGTCACATTGTACCTGGGTGTTAAGCTTAGTATATCTCTTTTCCTCCTCTTTAAGCAACGCCGTGGATTATACTTTTGGTCCTGCGCGCTTATTTCATGGGGCGTTATATTGCAGCCCCTATTTGCGCTCCTCACAGATTATAATGTCTGGCAGGATGATATTCCAGCGCTCACCATGATTCTTATTACTTGGGCGATGATAGTCGTGTGGGTGCTATACTCGCGACTCCATCTGCTCATGCCTGGAGCGCTGATCCTCCGTGTTATCAAATGCGTCCTCATATCCAACTCTATTGTCTTCGCGATAACAACTTTATTGATTGGTATTGTGTCGGTGCGTATTGCGCTGTATGGAAAAGCACCTAACCACGCTGACCTGCGATAGCAAGCGACCACTATCAACCCAAATATCGCGCATATCAATCTGATTTGGGACCATGTGCAGCTCGTTGCCTTCTTTATTCAAGAGACCTCCCTCAGCATCCTGTACATCTTCCAAACACGGAAGTACCTGTGCGAGCGTGCGCCGCTACATGCACCCGCCAGCTGGTCATCCGAGGCACCATTTACCGACCCGTCTGCACGCGGGGACAACAATAATAATCAGCCTGCTACCCAAACAGCCGAGGAGAGACTGTCCTGTGACACCTCAGCTTCGTCAACACCTTTATAATCTCCCTGTACATCGTGGTTGTCGGAATTCAATGCGCAGCCTCCTTCTACCTTCAAGATGCCGTCAAGACGCGCGTCTATGCGATCAAGCTCAAGGTGGAGTTTTCGATTTTGAATCGTCTCCACGATCTCGTTTCGCAGACCGCTGCGCCAGACATATACATTCGGGCCGAAGCGGTAAATAATAGCGAGTCGTCGTCGGCGGACATGGGCTCCTGGCGTGAGGGAGCGAATTCGGCGGCGCGGCTGATCCAGTCCAGTAGTCAGAAAAGCAGTAACCATAGGACTGGGTGTTCTTTCAGACATGAATCGGCAGATCGCAGAATGTAAAGTCTTTCTCGGATGGTCAATACGACTGAATCTTCTACCTCGTTTGTCTTTTTGCGCCAGTGCAAGGTTCCATTTGCATGAAACATTTTTCCAGCTTTCTCCCGTCACCGAGTTTGTCCGGTTGAACGTGGTCAGCAAACGGGCCCATTAGTTGGCGTGAGAGCGAAAATGATGCAGTACATCTGGTGGGTTCGAGGGGGAGGGATGTCCTCCTGTCCAGTTGATGGCCTATACTTTCGTTGTTAGTTTTGGCAATTCTCAAATTGCTTACAAGGAATTCTTGCGTTATGCCGCCGACCAGGGAACATCTCCCAAGGTTCTATAGCGTATGTGTAATAGTCAACGCCATTGTCGGAGTGCTAAGGTATCCCGCAGACGCCTGTTCATGCAGTGGCCCGACGTGGTTGAACTCAGCGCCACTACGGCGATGTGTCAGTTTGAGCCAAATAACCCCAGGGATTTAAGCACATCGTACGCGAAGTGACCATCTACCAACAGCCTGGACAGCTGCCAGGGCAGATCTCGGAATATTTCAGTTTCGCAAGGGCTATCGTGCTCGTATGCCGTAGGTTCGCCGCAGATTATCTGGGATCGGGGCACCTGGATCATTGTGAGTTAGTTACTTCTTCACATCAACAATCTCAATCACCTTCAAAACATAATTAGCCAGAATACAGAGAGTGCGATCCGTATAAGCTGCATAAGTTCGCTCGATGCGCCGAGAGTGATGGACGAAGGGTGTTTCCGGGCAGGTGCGTCTGAGGTGGCTGCCCTATCTACCACCCGCCAAGGCAAAAGAGTCTTCTCTTCTGTTTCGCGATCTTGCACTCTTGTCCGCATCTTCTCTTCTATTAAAATCATCAGACTTTGTCTCTAGTATATTCAGATATTATCTACAAGTGCCCATTATGGGTTTATCTAACGAACCGCTCATTTTCAAATACACTCGGACCGATCCGCCACCTCAACAGCCCGCACAGCCTGCACCGAAGCCAGAGTCGAAACACAGGTCCGTTCGCCTGGTCAAGAAAGTCCACACACGTATCCGTCATCGCGGACGAGAAGAACCACAGCCCCCGACCCCGTCGCCGCCTTCAGGAGAATTGTTTCGCTTGCTGAACGAGTTTCTCTCCTCGAAGACCACCCCTATGAGTATTGCCCTCGACGATATCTTCAACGTCTTCAGACGACCCGGGGTCGTAGCATACCTTGGTGGCGACCCAAAAGACCGCAGGCTCTCCTGTGCGGCCGTGATACTGCATGTCGCAGGCCAGATCCCTTATAACCACTTGGGACACATTAGATTGGCGCGTTTGGTGCATGAGCTCTCGGGTTTTGACTTGTTCCCAAAGAGGAGAGAATGGGAACAAGACGACGACTTTCGGCGTCTCCGGGATCCGGAGGATCGAACGGAACTTGAATGTGGGTAGACCCCTTAGTTCCCTAGTGCAAAGTCGATCACTAATGCCATCTGTGTGTGTGTGTGTATGTGTAGGCCGCCGCGTGGACGGGGTCATGACATCCAACCTTCACGCCTTCTACGGCCGTATGGCCGCCTACTCGAATCCCGACTCCCCTCCCATATTCATCATCATGGTGCTTCGTGCACTACTCGAAATGACACTCACCTTTTCAATCGATCGCATACCTGACGAGGATATCATCGCAGCAGCGCAGTATATTTTGTATAATGGCCAGGCGCTGTACAACAAGGTGGACGTCCCGTTTGCATATAGTGAGGCTGAGTCCGTACTGGTTGAAGGGACACGTTTACAGCGTCGTCACGGCCTACCACTGGAACGGTGGCAGTATTGGCGCAAGACGTTCCAGGCTGTCCAGCACAGCGGCAGCTATAGTCTCCCGGCCACGAATGTAGCTGGCAGGGTGGCGAATATTATGCTGTTCTTCGAGAAGAACCTGGATTTACAGGCGGAAGTACATAGCTCCTCATCTGATTCTTCAGGTCGGCGTTATTCTTCAAGTCGATGTGATTCTGCAGTTCCCTCCAGCTCGTCATCGCGCTCTGAAACAAGGAAACCGAAGGACTGATTGATCAATTTGTTTCCCAATGTCCCCCTTGTCGTTTGTCGGCTCACGTGCCCCACCTGACCTGTCTCTTACTTGCGCACTCATTCTTATATTACAATGTTTGCAGCTAGCTCAAGGTAATTTATAATCGTGATAACTCTGCAGCTTTGTTGCTGCAGAATTTTGATACTATTCCCGTAGGGGATAAGCAACTCCAAATCAGATACACGTACATACACGACCTCTGCGCCCACCCGGCAAGCATCAACGGAAACAAGCGCCTGCAACATCTGTTAACATTCATCCAACAATACCTAGGAGGGCGCACATCATACTACTACTTTTGGTCAATTCATCAGGCTCTCAGCAATGCGGTCTACCCGATCGAGGGTACTCCGAGCGCGTTTGCCTGTACGACATGTCAAGATATCAACCCCGCGTCGTTGGCAATCAAGCTGTGTAAAGGGGTACATTCGGGTCGCAGTATTAGGAGAGTTGCTGCAACATATTCGTGATGATGGAAAGCCGGGTCTTGGTCAGGATCATTATTCCCTCTCTAGGGCATGGTATTGTTTTTCAAGTTTGGTATAATGTCTTGACATGTGGCCTAAAACCCGCGGAAGGCTGCTGCCAGTTTTAGAGACGAATTACTTACTTACTCCTTCGATAAGGGGGCCACTGCTGTATACGCACACTGGCCTCGCTGTAGGCACACCAGCCCCTTCTAGCCACACACTATCCCTGGTGAATAGGATAGTTATTAGTAAGGAGTATTGTGCGTATAGCTAGCTACTACTGGTATACCAACTATTAATTGAAATGGTCTTCAAGCGCACCTTAATAAGTAATTTAATAAACATCTGCTTAAGTGCCATCTTATGTGCCTCCCTATACCTATGGGCCTGCTAAGTACCAGCTAAGTACCTACTTAGGGGTAAGAGTAATTAGTATGTAACGAGTCAAAGCTAGTGTGTGTATAGCAGCCCCTTTATAGGTTGCGGGTCCAGTATCTCCTATCTGCGCGATTAATAATTTGAGCTGTTTTATGTATGACTCACAGGTGTCATAATACTACAAATAAACAACAGGCTCGTATTCCACGCAATCACGCCCAGTTTCTCCACATCTACCTCAACCCCCAAAAAACAAGAAGAGAAGATGGCTACATCGGAGCCCTCGCCAATCCGCCTCGAAATCCTGCAGCGCGAGTGGGCCCATCCAGACGGCGAATTCCTGCGCCGCCTGCAACGCGAGGAAATCAACGCTGTCTATGGCCTCGCCAACGGCGGAGAGCCCGGGATCCCGCCTTCTGCTGATGATATCTCCGTCTTTCTCGTCGCTTACCTCGTACCAAGTACTTCCGACCAAGGCCCTACTGCTGCTCTCCCAATCGCATGCGGCGCCCTCCGCGTCTTGCCGCGCGGAGACAATATCCCCGGCGACGTCGAGGTCAAGCGCATGTATGTGCATAGCGAATATCGCGGCCGGCCCTGGCACGCAGCGAAGGCGGTCTTGCGTGCGCTGGAGGGGAGGGCGAGAGAGAATGGATGGATGAGGATTGTGCTGGAGACCGGGAATCTGCTGGCGGCCGCGATTAGGTTTTATCAGCGGGAGGGCTATCTTCCTGTAGAGAAGTTTGGGGCGTATCGTGAGAACGAGGCGTCGCTTTGTTTTGGGAAGGTGTTGGAGTGAGCTGAGATTACAATATAGCTTGTAGGTAGGAGCCGATTGGATTGGATGGGGGGGTTTAAGCATCGGAAATACATTCCGAGGAGCGGAACCCTAACGAGAACTGTAGTCTGTGACGCAATTGACCGTCTCCCCGCATGTAGCCGTCTCTGCGCTTCAGCAGGAGATGAATACTCGACTTCACCATGCCTTTGCCGTATTCTTTCTTAGAAAAGTGATAATTCCAGCAAGGACAGCGAGTCCCATCCCAACCATGATGCCATGGCCCCCACCAGCATCCCGAGTGTCGTCCCTCCACCCCCGGGAGTGACACCAAACCCACATAATCCACACGCACGCTTCAAGACTGCGAATGTGATTATTGCCGCCGTTGGCATCTCACTGTGTACAGTCTCCCTGGCGATGCGCATCTACACCAAGGCGCATTTGCTCCATCGGTTCTGGCTGGATGATGGTTTGCCACCGAGTATATATCCTTGGACTATGGCTGGTTGGATTGACATTGGATTGAATAGTTTTCATTATCCTCGCGTGGGTTTTCTCGATCGCGACGCAGTCTACTATACTCTGTATGCACCTAATATTATCTATCTGGTATGGTGCAGTCTAGACTAACCATCAACACACCACAGGGGCCTTCTACCACGCCGGCTACGGCCTGCACATATGGGATTTCACGGTCCCCACGCTAACCACATACCTAAAGGTCTCTAGGTCCTCTTATTTATGGCACCGGTATATGATCCGCCCGCCGCTAACACTCTCCGTGTATACACGCAGACCGTCACCGCCTCCTCAATCCTCTACATCCCCGCCCTCGCGTTCGCAAAACTCGCCCTCCTCCTCCTGTACCACTCAATCATCGCCCCGACAAGCCTGAAGAAATCCCCAGCCTACCTCCTCTACGCCTTCGGCGCGATAATAGTCTCCTATAGCCTCGCGCTGATCCTCGCGCTAATCTTCGCCTGCGACCCGCTCGACCGCGCCTGGGACGCGAGCGTCACGCGGGGCAGCTGTATAAGCCGCAACGCGGTGTTCCTCGCTACCGCGATCACAAATACGGCGAGCGATGTTGTGCTCCTGGGTGTGGCGGTGTGGATTGTTCGTGGGTTGAGGGTCACAATGGGGTTTTGGGCTCGCGTGGGGCTGGTCTTTCTTCTGGGGGTTGGTGGGGTGTATGTTTCGTTTTCACCTACCGCGTAAAAATGGGATTTCCTTGATGGAAAGCAAGCTAATGCCGGTTGTTTTGTCTGGTTTAGGACAACAGCGATGAGCATAGTCCGGGTCGTGACGCTCATGCCGCAGGTTACGGCGATGGATAAACCGTATGCACTTGCAGAGGCGAGTATTTTTATGTATGTCCTATATTTTCTCTTCTTCCACACATGTGCCGCACTTTCAGTCGTGGAGAGTAGAGCACATTTGCTAATGCTGCGTATCTTCAGTCTCATCGAAGCGAATCTGATTATCCTGTGTGCGTCCCTTCCGTACCTCCGGCATTTCCTCCGCCATCATAGACCGCGATTCCTGAAGAAGCCATGCGTTATTCTGAGCTTCATGCGACGGACTAAGCGGGAGAATGTTGCGAATGCCGCTCTGCCTGAAAATCCTGGTGCTGAGACGCGGTCCATTGATGTTTTGCCGATCCCTAGCATATCTAGTCTAGGTACAGGTGTAGTAGACCGCAGTTGACACTCCTGATCTGTATCCGCAGTATATGTAGATATATATACCTATCTATCTATCTATCTATCTAGAAAATCATGTGGACCGTCGCCTGGAAAAAGTGCATGTCTAGCACAGTTAAGCCACCAACAGACATACAGATTCAATGTGAAATACGCTAATAAGCAGAGTATATGCCACGATTGGCTGAGAAACGTACATTTTGAAAGTACTCAAAAAGAACCTGCACCACTCATGCAAGGATGCCGCCCCTTTGGAACCCTCCGAACTTAGCAAAGACGACGCAATCTTACGAGATATTTCAACAAACCCCTGTATCCACACACACTATTGACTTGTACAACCGTGTCTCTGCGCTGCGGCACTCCCGATCCGAGCTGGCGTGTCGCGTCAAATCCGTATATCCGAGACTCGGCTCGGAGATAAGCCGGATCTGATAAGAGCGAGCCGGCACCGGAGCGCGTGGGGGGGGGGAAAGATTTACTCCGGTGCGGAATTATAAGACGCCTCGCGCCCTCGAAAAACGTCTCCAATGCGTAGAATATTATTCTTATTGTTCTTTTTCCCTATCCTTATTGGTATTGCTAGCATTCAGTATTGCAACATGGCCTCGAAATCCGCACTCAAAAACATCATCGTCGTCGGCGGCTCCTACGTGGGCAAAGCCACCGCGCAGGAACTGGCCAAGATCGTCCCAGACACACACCGGATCCTGCTCATCGAGCCGCATAGCCATTTCCACCATCTTTTTGCATTCGTACGTTTGTCTCCTTTTTTATTTTATTTTTTTCCTTTTTCTTCTTCTTCTTCTGACAAGTGAACCGCCCGCTTCTAACATACATATAACCATTACCAGCCGCGCTTCGCCATTGTCCCGGGCCAAGAACACAAGGCCTTCATTCCCTACACAAACCTCTTCAGCTCACTCACTCAATCACCCTCAACACAGGCCCCGCACAGCGTAATCCAAGCGCGCGTCCTCGCCGTGCACCCGCACCACGTCCTCCTCGACCGCGCCTGGGCCGGGGCCGAGGACAAGAAGGACGAGGTCCCCTTCGAGTACCTAGTCGTCGCGACGGGGACGCGGCTCTCCGAGCCCGCGGGGATGCGCGACGACGAGAAGGCGGCGTCGGTCGCGTACCTCCAAAGGCACCAGGACGAGATCAAACGTGGCAAGTCGATTTTGATTGCGGGCGGCGGTGCGGTCGGTGTGCAGATGGCGACGGATCTGAAGGAGTTTTACCCCGAGAAGGAGATCACCGTTGTGCAGAGCAGGCCGCTGCTTATGCCGCAGTATCATGAGGGGTTGCATGGGCTGATTAAGGAGCGGTTTGATGAGCTGGGGATCAAGTATGTTTCCTACCAGACCCATTTCATCCAGGATACTGGGGACAGAGGAAAGGAGCTTGTTCTAACGATCGTGTCCAGATTCATAACGGGCTCACGCATCAGTGTCCCTGCCGCCGGCTTCCCAAGCACAACGCCCTTCCCCGTGCAGCTAACAAACGGGACCACCCTGCCAGGAAAATACGACTTCGTCATCCTGGCCACCGGCCAAACCCCAAACACCGACCTGCTGAACCCCCTCGCACCAGAATCAAGCAGCAGCACAGAATTATTGACCAATACAACTACAACCTCGTCATCATTATTAAACCCTTCCAACGGCTTCATCCGCATCCGGCCCACGCTCCAGTTCCGCGACCGCCGGTACAGTCACCTCTTCGCGGTCGGCGATATCGCGGATACGGGGCTGCGCAAGGCGGCGAGACCGGGGGTCGTGCAGGCGGGTGTTGTGGCAAGGAATATTAATGCGTTGATTCGCGGGGATACAAATGATAATAATACTGCGCTTGAAGAGTTCCCGAGGCAGCCGGCGGGGATTCATCTTACGTTGGGACTGGTACGTATATCCTTTTTTTGGGGGGGGAGAATGGGTCCTTAGAGAGGAAGAAAAAGAAAAGAGAATTGAGACGAACTGAGCTAACCGCGTGGTTTCTATTTATTTAGAAATACAACGTCGTCTTCCGCAATCCGGATACCGAGGCTGGCCAGACGGAGCCGACGGTCATCAAGCGTGATGAGTATATATCCCCTCCCCATTTATTGTTTTTCTTTCACTAACTTGATTCAAGTGGCCGCGAGGATATGGGCGTTGAAGGGTGGTGGGAGCGCATGGGGGTTAAGATCAATGGGCCGCAGCAGTATCATCTGTGATTCTGTCCTTCTTTGTCACGGGAAGTTATACTAAGTTAAGTTATGATAGGTGGGATTTTTCAGTTAGTTCTATAGCGGGTATCTGCCTGTATCAAGCGTAATAATGTATAGAGATGAGCCAGCATTTGCTTGCGTGCGCCTTGTGTCTCGGAAATTCTTATTCTCAACGTGGTTTTTCGATGCCAAGCTAGGTATATTGCAGATTTGAGGCGTTAGAAGACCAAAGATTGGGAAAATTCAAATGTGGATCCATTCTGGCGCGGCGGGGAACTATCATCCTAACGTAGATCTACGTCTATCCAGTGTTGTATCAAAGTATCAGTGTGGTTTTCCCACACATGTGCCCCTCCGAGTATCTCTGCTTTGCGTGTACGCTCCGCTGCTTTCGCTCGCTCATGCTCTGTTGTGTCAACGCCCATCTATCCTACGAGTAGTAACACCTAACGCCCCGCAAAGCCATAGCAATAGCGAAAAAAATGAATGAAAAATGAACAAACCTGAGGTGTTACAATGAACAAAAATACCACATCAACCTTACCATCGAAAAAGGATAGGTATCATATCTTTACATCCGATGTAGTATTCCAGCGAAGAGAAACAGGTATGAGGAACAGACAAATATTGCAAGGGAAGTGCACGGTGTAGGTAGTTGTTCTTCTAACCAGAAGACGGCCGCCAGCGAACCTCGTGATTCACTGTGTCATCTCATCCTCGAGTGCAGTATGTTCGTTCATAATGTTTTGCGCAGGACTGGTTGCGTTTTGGAGGCTTAGGCCCTCAGCAGCATGTTCCTGGAGCGACAGACCACGCGGCTCGTAAACCCCGAGTCGACGCTTCAGCTCCTTGACTTCACGCTGCAGAGTCGCGATGTAATTCAGAGCGCTGTCAATGACTTGCGCCTTGGGCGGCTGCGTGCGGCTATTATCACCGTCTTGTTGGGCCAAGCCGTCGGAGTTGGCGGCGTTGTCGGGATCAAACGACGGGTCCATCCCCTGGAGAACGACTTCGTCGAGTCTTTTGAACTTCGAGTTGAGATTCACCCGGTATCGCTTCTCGACGGCGTTGTGCGAGACTCGGCGGTTAAGATGTTTGATTCGCTGTTCCACTTCGTGCGCGCTGCAGTCCGGGGCGGAGTGGCGGCGGTCTGTATCGAACCTCATGCGCTGTCGACTGTTCGGCGGGAGGCGGATATATGGAGGGTGGAGTTGCGAGTGGATTGGCAGCTGTGGAAGATGATGTGGTAGTTGAGCTGAGGGAGGTGGTGGAGCTGTTGGATGTCGGAAGCGGATATTGCCCGGGTCGGTTTCCTCGCTCGACGGCGGCGACTCTATAAATGGAGGGACGTTGAGACTATACTGGAAGGTGTCGCCTGGCGTGATCTCGCCGCTCAGTGTCTGAGACGTCAGTTGTGGTGGGGGCTCCTGCAGTATGACTGAAAGGGACTCATACATTTTGGAAGAGTGGGTCGAGATCCATATACTCCATCATCCCATTCCCCGGCCCTAAAAAGTTCACAGGGGTATCGCACAATGGGTACTCAGCCGCGAGCCCCTGCGTGGTGGGCGGTAGGATATCCCCGACACCCGCGCCGTTAGGGACGCCCGGCCTAGACAAGAGCAGGTTATAGTCGGCACAGTCCTGAAGCGGGTAGTCGGAGTTCTCGGTCTTGACTGGTTGGTCGCTGGTGAACGGGGCGCCTGGAGCCTGGCTCATGACGCCGCTTCTTCCAGGAGCTAGCTGGAACATTGAACTTGTCGTACAAATAAAGTGAAACGATCGGTGTAGTCAGAACGTTGATTGTCCAGCTGGGCGCGCCCGCTTTGTGGTATTTAGAGAGGAGGGGTAAGGGGCTAGTGGCGGCTATAATGAGCAATCCGACCCAAGAGGAAACAACGGGCACGATTTATCTGGCTGGAAAGCACAAAGGAAGGAATTCGGTTTCCCGTTCCTTCCAATAGATCGCTGGCGTCAACCCAGGCCGCATGTGACTTTGAAGAGGGGTGTCAAGGTCTCGGGGACTGCGCCTGCCGCGTAGCCAGCAGCCAGCAAATCACAGTAACCGAGCAAAGCCTGTGCCTCTGGTCGAAGCTTACGAGCCCAAGGGCCCGTCATAAGTAAATGACAGGGAGGGGGACACCGGGCCTGGGCCCGAAGTCTCGAAGCGCCGATGAACTGTGTGGTTACAGGGAAGGGAGGTGATAGGCCAGGATTGCACTTCCTCGAACGGTTTCCTCTGGACCAGACGCCGCGATAGGAAGCACACGCCCCAGTCACTCGACTTGAGCCGCCGTGGCGAACCGTTGAACCGTGAGTCTAGCGTTGTGCAAGTCTGGTTTCTGGGCGATAAACTTCTGTCAGATGAGAGCTCGGCGGAGGAGTCTGTTTCCAGTACCAGATCCTTCTGGCGTGTGCACTGACGTTTCCTGCGACCGTCAAGGTTCGTCCGGAGCCGACGCGGAAATTCTGAGGGAAATCATAAAGCACGGCCTGCGAGCTCCTAGTATGCGGTCTCGCATTGACGAGTTACCGTCATCAACCCATGATTCTGGAGATCTCTATTGTCAGCCTACTGGCGGATATATTTCACAATGCTACTGCCTCTGATCACTCCTCAGTCTACGTGCCAGTCAGACGATAACCCCCGTCGCCTCGAGATGGCCGAGGCGAGGCAAGGCCTCCGAGTACCTCTCAGAGAGTGCCACTCAATTCCCGACTCGTTGCCTCGGTCGTTTGCCCAGAACGTCGACAAGGTGACCTCGTCATCGATAACTGAGGGGAAAATGTCGAAAGGCGACTCGAAAACGGTGCGCTTTGCTCCTGGTGGCAAGTCAATACAGTACTTTGATCCTACTGAGAGGGCCTCTTGCGTGCACAAAAGTATGTTCCATCTGGGGAATATGATTACTTTGCTAACAGTCCAGTGGATGCGATAGATACCAGGGGGATATTCCATGGAGCTTAATAGCGTTGATCCGAAATCTGCATACTCAAGTTTTAGTTAGAAACATACTTTGCAGAATGGCTGCAAAAGCAGGATTCACGGGGACGTTGACTGGCAGAGGACAGACAGAGGCATCCCCAACGGTCCCCGACAAATGCCCAACAGAACCCAAAAGATGATGAATGCGAAAAGTAAAGCCAGACACGACGAGAAATTAATGATGTCATGGCCCAAAGACACAGCTCGACCCCCGCGCCCCCCGCGAGCCGAACCCACGGAAGAGCCCGATTCTTCAACCAAGTTCCAAGGGGGCTTGTCTCATTGCCTGGAAAACCCCACCGAAAGCTGCCAGCCGAAGGTTAGCCGGGTTCGCATACCTAGCGCAGGACAAATGTTTTCACCTGACTTGATTCTGAACAAGTATCATGTATCCACTTGTGATAAAGCAGCAACCTTGTTGGAAGCGAGGCCTACCTGCTCAAGCACCACCTACGTACACGCGACCACTTCCTCACTCCCAAGCTTAGTACACCTGCAATCTCTCAGTCGCCACAGGCTCATCCAGCCAAACACCGTGCTATGTCGAGCTCTCCATAGGCCTAGACCGAGGCCGGAAATGGCAGCCCGTCACCAGTCGGTACGTATGCCGTCGCGGAAAAAGTGTGGTTGACCATTGAAACAACTTCAAGTTACCAGTTCCTTTTCCCATTGCATTTGGCCTCTTGGAAATCCAGAAGTTCGGTAGTGTGGTGGGCATTGTTGGACCACACCGTGGAGTATATGGCTCGAAGTATTTCATCCTCACCTCTTTGCAGTTCCTTGCGTACAATAACTAGGGACCTGTCATTTTGTGGCACGTAATTGAGGTGAAGAGCCTCCAGGCTCCAGGGAAGCAGACGAGATTTGTGGTGCCTGAGGAAGGAATTGTGCAGGGAGTTTCTTGGCTCGGGATTGAGATTGGGTGAAATAAACTAATGCCTCAGGCACCGATATCTGGCTTACGCAACCCCTCCTGGAGGTTCTTCACCTCAATCACGTGCCAAGAAACTACAGGTCCCCACGAGATCTGTCGGAGATTAAATACACCGGATTAGCTAGAAATAGTGTCTTGACACCTTTTTTAGCTGAGTGGTAAAGTTCGACAAGTTCCAATCGATGGGCGCGCTGGTTATCGGTCCCTGAGTCTCCTAATATTATGTGACGGCGCGACATCCGCTCCAAGGAATCAAGTTCAATGCTGCCACGCTCCAACATCCGGCAAAGGTCACTCATGTCCTTTTGATAGTGAATAACTCCCGAAGGGAGACAGTAAGGAAACGAAAATAGCAGCGCGGAGGATTCCACCGGCTTGTTCATGTCGAGTTGCGCGTGTGAGTGCCTCAGGCAAGCTAAAATATGGCGATAGACAAGGAGGAGCGACCCCGTTGAACCTCCTCCTATGGGAAGGATCGGGTACTGCCAAGACCTACGCCAGCTCCGTCAGGGCAAGGGTATAGGTGAACTCCATTGCGACACCAGGCGACAAGCGACAAACTGTTGATTTATGATAGACTGATAGCAAGAGGGATAAGCAGTGAGCGTCCGTGTGAGGGCAGGGAAGCAAGAACAAGAAGAAAGATGAAATGAGATTATGTGACAGATCATGTCCTTTGTCCGACAGTACAGTCAGTAAGTAGAACGAGAGAACCTTATAAATCCATAGCCGACTTCATGCATAGGAAACATCCACCCACAAAACACCGAGTGCCTTGGGAAATCCCAAAATCACTCCAGAACTCCCCTCCCACGTTGCCCCCAAGTATCACCTTACAGGAGCAGTCGCTCCCTCCCAAAGGCTTCCGATGACCGGGAGTACTGCGGAAAGTCCATGAGCACCTGGTCTACCGCAAGGCGCTGCTCGTATCTGAGCACGAGTGGCCGCCCGCTTTTTCTCGGGTTGGAGGTGGTCGGCCAGCCATTTGGCATCTTCATAGTCTCTACTACGATCTCACAAGATAGGTCGTAGGTTAGACGACCAGATCTTTTCGACCAGGGGGTCTTCGCCCGTAAGATAAGGCGGAGTTCGGTCCCTCCAGGCGGCCTGAAAAGTTCGCATTCCTTCAGGCCGGTTCGAGTCATATAAAGATAAGATGCTTGATAAATTTTATTACTGGATCTTGACATTAGCCTGATGCATCGTTTGTGCCAAGGTACAAGAATACTCACATAATCAGCAGAATGAAAATTGACGAAGATCCCGGTTTCGGTGTGGACCAGCTGGTTCTCCTCGCCCCTCCGAAAGTAACGTTCCGAATCGTGGCGCAGAAGGAGGGTTAAACCGAGCAAGGAATCATGCGATGGGCTTTTATGTCCTTGCTTTGAGACATCTTGTGGAAGACAACTGATGCTTCGCGAAGCATTCTAGACTGAAAAGGGGGTGTTCTTGCTGGCGGTCTTATTGTCTCAGCATCAGAGACAACCGACACATTATTCAGGTTGAGGCGCGCGGCTTCGTACAGAAAACAGCTCAGTAAGTTTGGGCAAGACACGCATGTCTTATTGCAATTAAAGCAAATGGCCTCGCTTGCCTCAAAATGTACTTTGTTTTTTTTTCTTTTTTAACTTTTATTTTTATTTTTTACCCGCTCAGTTCTCAACACGCACCTGCCTTCTTTTCCCATCTTCTAGTCTTCGAATTTGACGCTTTGGTCAGTCTCCAAGAATCCAGTCGCAAGAATAAATGACGCAAAAACATAGCTAAGCCAAGTCCCAAACTAAGATAGTGAAACCTGACGACTCCGGTTCTGAATCACGAAGCAGAGGAGAACATTCTAGTCCTCCTGATCCTCAGGTACATTAACACATTGGTTGAAGTCGATATCTGGAAGCGGAGGACGATTCTTAGTCTGAGGCAAGTCATTGGCGAGCAGTCTCTTCCGCAGCCGCAGCAGCGAATGATTCAGATTGTAGCAGGCCGGTTTGCTGGCTAGTGGCATGCCGTTCCTTTCAATCCAGACGTCCTTGAACGGGTCATTTAACTCCTGGGCAATGGCGTTATAAGCTACATCTCCGTAGCGTCCAAAGGAGTTGCCTTCCATCTCAACGCACAGAGAGTCGCAGCCGCCCAAATGACCAAAATACAGGTACAAGAGTAACAACAATGCCTATGAACTCACGTTAGCCATGCTCCACTATTTGAGAGATCAGTGCAAGCGTTACCTGTTGCTTACCTCCGCATGTCTTCCCGGCCTGAGGAGCTTCACAGGATAAAGCTCCGTCCAGGGCCCGGTGCCGGAGATTCTCACCTTCTTCGGATCGCGGTGCGGCGGGAGCGGGATCTCCGATCCGGTGGATAGCATAAAGGTAGGGTCGGTAACTGGACCAAGAGGGATGTCCGGAACCCACCAGATCATCTTAGCAAATGGTGTGGACAGATGCGGTTGGAGGACTCCGGACCCCTGGGCTTACTCTGGAGCATCTCGAAATCCAGTGTACAAAGAAATGGGTGTGCCGCCGGAAATGAGGTCTCAGAGGGTGTGGGAAGGAGGACCGCATCGCCTTCTGGAACTGCAAATGAAAGGGACCAGTGAGAGCAGTAGAGATTCCCCATTTTCTCACAATCGGGCAGTCGGGCAGTCGGCCACCGAAATCCGATACCACGACGCGAAAGCGGCATGACCTTCTACTAAAAGTCGTGGGCACCTTCCAAAGCTTCCTCGGCCTCTTGGGGGAACGGCTCTTCGCGGAAATTGTTTCAGCCGCCGGGCAGAGCAAGAGCAGCCAGCCACCTGCACCGTGATTGAGTCCCAAAGGAGGATACAAGCGTTGTCCACCGCAACCTCCCGCAAATCAGGTCGTGGGGTCGCGCGTGAAAAGCGAAAACAAAATCCATAGCAAATGTGCTGTTCCAACTTCAGATTTCCAGGCAAGTTGTCCGAGGAAGCTGCCTGAATGATCTTCACGGGCGGCCATGTGGATTGCGCGCTTGGTCAGAGCGCCCGCGGCTAGGCCAGGGACTGCCGCTTTTAGTCATTTTAGCAGATGGATTGATTGGCTTGACCAGACCCCTGCAAACAAACTAAGCGCGGGTCTTTCGCATGCAAATTGCCGAGTGGGAAAAACGGGTGCCTGAAGAGGGCGGGTCGGAAAATCAAGGAAGCCAGAATGCTGACGCCGACCAGCATCTCCTTTTTGTCTCGGCGAGACCAATCTGGCCCAGAGCGGTAAAGGTCTGCCAGGAGGCGCTCTTGGCAGGACCCCGTCCATTGCCCTTTCTCATCCTCCCATTGGCCCAGACCAGCAATCGGTGGCTGAGTCACGCTTGGCATGCTGGGCAAGGGGCTCGCTCGCGGCGTGATTTGCGGCTATGTTTAGGGGTCTGGAGTCTGGCATCTTGGCCAGATCAGGTGAGAAGTTCTCTTAAACCTCACGCGAATGATTCCGCTGCTGAGGAACCTGCTTTTTCTCCAGTTTCGCGCCCGTATTTATCAGTCCCCGACACCGACTACTAGTACACCCCAGCCCAACGCGCAACGAAAATGCGCTGGGGCTCTTTACCATCCCTGGGTGGGGCCGCTGCCCTGGCGCTCCTGCTCCTGCTCCAGGGTCAGCCCGTCCGATCCGATATCCCCGTCGATGTTAACTCTGCCGGTATGTGCCTTCTTTATCGCGCTATATCTTCGTGTTGCGCTTCCCTCCGTCCAATGAAATGAATCCCCCGGACGGAGATCGCCCGCGTTCGGAATGCATTCTCAGACTTGTGTCTAGATTCCCTCAAGCAGGCCGGCAAGACCATCGCCGCTCCCATGTGGGAGTTCTACCTGCAAAATCAGACCGAAGGTATTCCGGGCAAGCTCACGGATACCTGGTATGTCGCTGGCGCCATGTTCATGACCCTGATCCAGTACTGGCAGGTGTCCGGCGATAACCAGTACAACTCGGTCGTCTCGCACGATATGATGTTCCAGGCGGGGCGAAACTATGACTACTTTGACTCCAACTACAGTCAATGGCTGGTACGCATTGGTCCCTGCATTCGCGAATCTGCAGTTCTGATCATTTCCCCAGGGTAACGATGATCAAATGTTCTGGGGTCTCGCGGCCATCACGGCGTCAGAGACCGGTTTCCCGGAGGTCGACGGCAAGCCGACCTGGACGTCGCTCGCTCGCGCCGTCTACACCATGCAGTCTAACCGCTGGGACACCAGGACCTGCGATGGTGGCATCACCTGGCAGATCCACCCCTGGCAAGCAGGGTACACGCTGCGCAACTCCATCTCCAACGGCGGGCTCTTCCAGCTCGCCGCGCGGCTGGGCCGCTTCACGAGGAACCAGACCTACATTGACTTTGCAGAGAAGATCTGGGACTGGACCGCCGAGTCGCCGCTGATCAACACCCAGAACTGGTTTGTTGCCGACTCCACCTCCGGCGACAATAACTGCATCGACAGTGGGAACATGCAGTGGTCGTACAACTACGGCGTCTACCTCGCCGGTACCGCCGTTATGTACAACTACGTAGGTTTCTTCCATTTCCCGCTCACCGATATTTCCGCACACAATAACACTAATGATTCTCTCCAGACAAACGATGAAAAGTGGCTCCGCCGTACCCAGGGCCTGCTAGGCCGCCTGTCGTCCCACTTCTTCCCCGCCGAATACGGCAACTTCACGTTCTCGGAAGTCTCATGCGAAAAGCTGCACACGTGCGACCGCAACATGCTCAACTTCAAGGGCTGGTCCTCGATGTGGATGGCCATGACGGCCTCGATGGCCCCGACGACGTACGACCTCGTGCTGCCCAAGATGCAAGGGTCCGCCGAGGCGATCGGCCGGCAGTGCGACGGCGAGACCGAGAACCTGTGCGGGTCGCGCTGGTACCAGGAGACGTGGGACGGGATCAAGGGTCTCGAGGTGCAGATGGCGGCGCTGGGTGGGATCACGGCGAATCTGATGCTGATGAGCCGCGCGACCGCGCAGACGATCGACACGAACCCGAATGCCAAGGAGCAGTTCTTGGACACGTACAGTGATGACACGCCGGATTCGCTGCCGAGTATCTCGACGGGGGATCGCGTCGGCAGTTGGATTTTGACCGTGCTTTGGGGACTGGGCATTGTGGGTGCTGCGTGGTGGTTGATTAAGCAGAAGTAAACAGTTACACTACCCTCTTCTCGTGTTTTGCACTTGCTGTGCGAGGTAAATATGTCAAAACAGTTGCAAGGCGATGGTCTATTTTTTTTTTTCCCCTTTTCGTTATCTATGCTTACAAGAGTTGGTTTATTACTTTCTTCATCGGAGTTTGTCTATTCAAATATTATACAGTGTTTATGCAACATTTGTCATCTAAACCTGAAACACACACATATGCAATCAGGTCAGTGCAGGAATATAAATAATTCCATTACACAGCACAGACCATGCCACAGGTCGGCAAGACATTGTCTTGCTTCTCCGCGTGGAGATGCATAGATATGGATAAAGGTCATTGTGAGTGAGTCTGTCGCGTGACCACACTGGAGTCACCTGTCAGGGGTAAAAACCAAGCTCGAAAAACAAAACTTGAAAGATTGGGCCGTTACGGAGTATACGCACACCGGCCTGCTCGCCACACACGGTCCCTAGAGAAGAGGACAGCTGTTAGTAAGGAATGCTATATGTCTAGCCAGATCCTTCAGGCATACTAGCTATTAAGTAAAATGACCTTTAAGCGCACCTTAAGTGCCTCCTTAAGTGCCTCCTTAAGTGCCTCCTTAAGTACCTGTTGAATGCCTGTTAAGGGTCTGCGTACATGCAAACACTTAATTAGGGGTGAGGGTAATCAGTCTGTGTAGATACTATGTACCTTTTTGCTGCCCCAAAAAAAAGCAATCATGCAATGCCTCGGAGTCCTCCGCACCCCAGCACCGTTGACTGGGTCGCAACACTGCATGGTTGAAACAAACAGCATCCGAGTCAGTCCAAATTTCAAACGTTTCCTTGGGACCAATCAGCCTCCGGGTCGGCGGACGTCCGCCGAGTCTCCAGGGCTGTGATTCCACTGATCCTCCGGGAAACCAGGCCCTGATAAGCAAAACGATGCATCGACTCTTTCTCCGGGATCCTCACGGAAATCACCCAATAACACGTATCGATCGTATATTTGCTTCTGTGCACCTCGGAGATCCCAGCGTCAACGCTTTTCGCCGGGAGAGCCGGGGAGCCCTTATCTCGATCGCGTCCGCACTTGTCACCTGGTTTCATTTCTGCTATCGCTGTGCGGGTCCCCGTCATTGGTACGATATGCTGCGCGGTTGCCGCAGTGCTGTCGATCAACTCCGCGGGCTGTCTGGGGGGGGGGGGGCCGCCATGATGCTGTGGAAAATCTCGCTCCTTAACGTTCTTATTCTTAAAGATCGCTGATCTTCGAAAGATCGTGAGGGCAAATATGCGCGCAGGAATTATCTTTGCTCAATACATATATGAACCCGAATCTCTCGGTCCATGGACGGCCTAGCCTCCCAGTCCCAATTGACCCCGTCCGCACCCAGTTCGCTCGAGGCTGAGAGGAAGCTATGTACAGTTGTGTTGGTTGTTTCGACGCTCTCGGTTCTCGGGGGAGCATGGATTATCTCCAGCTTCATTGTGCGATACCCCCCTCTTACCTCGTTCTTCGATGATGATCATTGCTCATGGTCAAAGGTTGTTCCATCGCTGCGCACCTTTCGACACCAGTTGATTCTTGGTGAGTCAGATACAGTATAGTTGCTTTTGCTGTCCTGGGTTGACCTCTTGATAAGGACTCGGCCTGAGTGATACCATGATGGCACTCAACGTCGTCCTCTCGACGAGCATGAACCTCTCCGGGAGACACATCTGGGCGGAGGAGCAGCGCGCATTTTGCAGTTTCAATGGCTTCATGAACCAGATGTTCGTTATACAGAGTACGCCTCCTCCTCCTCCTCCTCCTCCTCCTCCTCTCCCTTATTCCTCCATTTCCCTCAATTATATGCGTTGCGTAAAGCTCATGTATTAGCCGACTACTGGATCCTCATCATCGCTGTCTGCACATACCTTATCCTAATGGACCACACGGCGACTGCATCGTGGATCCAGGAATACCGCGTCGTGCTCTGGTGTCTCCCCTGGATCCTCTCAACCCTCTGGGCAGCGCTCGGGCTCGTCCTCGTCGGATACGGAAATATCGGCGCGTGTATGTACTCAACAGATTCGTCCTCTTTTTCATTCTACTACCATACTAACGGCTTCGTACCAGGGTGCTGGTTCACAAGCGACCGCATCCGCCTCTTGGTAAACTTCACTCCGCGCTGGACAATCATCGTCATAATCCTCGTCCTCTACACGCGCCTGTGCATCTTCCTCTACCGTTCACACAAGTCCATCTCGAGCGACTATGAGAGCAGCGCGAGCGCATTGCCGACGGAGCTGCAGCAGTGGCAGATCCTCGATGGCCAGGCGGGAATTCCAGGGCATTCGTCGGTTTACCCTAGTGCGGCGCCGTTGAAGAACGTATGTAGGACAATCTACACCTTTCCTGATCGTCGGATGAACGGGGTTTGCGTGCACGGGGTTGCTGAAGATATTTTGCTAATGAACGCCGGTCCAGATATCCCGACGCATGATGATCTATCCGACGGTGTACGCGCTCATCTGGGTTATACCGACTGCGGTGAGGATTTATCATGGGACGACGGGGAGGCAGGCGCCGCTGGCGCTGAGTATTGTTGATAACGTGAGTTTTCCCAAGCAGGGTCCATGTATTGTCGCAACTAACGGAGTGGGTGACAAGTCGTGTATCATCAGTCATGGCATTGCCGATGCCATTATATATGGTTAGTCCTCTGGTAGTATATATGTAGTGTTGAGGAGCTTTTTGGCTAACGAGTGTAGGTGCGAATGAGCGTGTAAGGAACGGATGGGTGGAGAGGATGCAGTGGCCGTGGCCGTGGAGGAAGGATGTACGGGTGGTTTAATATGTAGATTATTATGGAAACTTAATAGCTATGCAAATATGGGACCAATTGAAGGAATTTCAACTTCAGTGTTATGCATATGCCGGCAGTTATCAAGCATGGTGGAGAAAGCAAGGGTATCCGCGCACTTGCCCACAGATGAACCGAGGCTCGCGGCGCCCACCTTGAATCAGCATCCACTCCAACACCCCATCTTCTTCACCACTATCGCTGTCAATTCCTCCCAATCTCAATTTCAATCTCGATAATCGTCGTAACCACTCGCTATAATGCCCGGCCTGACCCTCCACCTCCTCAAACTAAACCCCAGCATCGACGCCAAAGCCTTCGTCCAGCAACTCAAAAAGGCTGCCAGCACCCGCGTCATCGTCGCCTCCCGCCCGCGCCGGGTGATCATCAGCCCAACAGTCCTCGACACAACCACCCTCCTCTCCGAACCCTGGGACCTGCTTCTGCTTTTACTACCCCCGAATCCGCGTGAACCGCTCTTCCCGCCCGCGTTGGTGTCGCACATCCGGGAGGAATACAAGCTGAAAGTCGGGGTCCCCTCGAAACTGCTCAATACATACCCGGAGCGCGATGCGGCGTTGAAGCGGGAGGCTAGCCGGGTTCCGCTCACGGGGTCGCTGGATAGTCTGAGTGCGGAGCGCTCGGGCGAGAATCTGGAGGTTTCCGGGGATCTTCTCCAGTTCATGAATGAGTTTTCGAAGGTGTACGATAAGCCGGTGACGATGCTGAACCTGCTGCACTTTCAGGTTCCGGATGGGAAGAAGAATTATTTCAAGTATGGACAGGTGCGTAATTGCTCTAGCTTTTCCTCTACTCTTATCTCGCCGTTATTCTAACAGCTGACGCCAGGGCTTTACCCCCGTTGCCTCGAAACGCGGCGGAAATGCCAAGCTCGTTGGCAATGTTGTCAAACCTGCCTCCGCGGCGGAGACGGATTCGAGGGGAAAGCATGATCGACCGGAGCAGGAGTGGTGGAATGAGATCTCGATCGTGCATTATCCATCCATCAAGCACTTTTGTGATATGCTTGCGGCCGACGATTACCAGGAGGTTAACCGGAAGTATAGACTTGCGGTGAGTTGGCCCTTTGTTATGCTTGTCTAGTTTGAAGGGCTTCTTGTAGGGAAGGTCATACTAATATGTCTAGGCGCTGCGAGACACGTTCCTCCTGTGTACGACGGAGTTTGACTTGGAGGATGAGGCAGCCAAGCTGTGATCCTCGAGGTGCAGAATTCTTTTGATGTCAACAGAGATTGATGTATATACAACGTTTATGACGCTTATACTGCGGTTGAGCAGACTTCACATCAGAGTAGGAGCATTATACACAGCGATACTACCGGACCGAGCCATTCGGCATACAGAGTGGTCCCAGCGTTGTCTGTGCTCGTCGGCTCTGCCGAGTCTGCGACTGCTGACCCACCTGCCGAAGTATTGATGGAAGCCTCATCATCCGTGCTTGTAGACGATGCTATACTTGCATCCGATGTGGATGTACTGGTAGTCTCGAGACTACTAGTAACCTCCGAACTCTCGCTTGTCGACTCATCACTCGAACTCGTGTACCCCGCCGGATTCGTCAAGACTAAGCACCAAAGTCAGCCGACCGTCATCTTACCCCTCTATCAGAAACGCAACTCACGAGTAAGCGTCTCCGTCCTCCCATCCACAACCGTCGTAACGGGCTCAAACGCATATCGCGGCACACACGAATTCGTCTTCACCTCGTCGCCATACCCGTCAACACACCAATACACGCACCAACCGAGGACCTCGATATTCCCCGCGTGCCCGCTATCCTCGCACGTCGAACTGCATTCCGGCGCAAGCGCGGATTGAGCCGGCGTCGCGTCGGTATGCACACAGTCTAGATAGCAGTAAGGGATCGCAGTGGTGTTGAGCATGCCCGGGAGAAGTGTCCCCGTTGCGATTGTCACGGAGTCGTGGCACCGGAGGAGACATGGGGTTGCGTTTGAGGTGTAGGTTGTGTTCTGGGCGCCTGGGAGCGGGGCGTCGCAGTTTAGGGCGAGTGTTGGAGTTAGCAGTGCTACTAGTGGCAGGGATACTAGTGCGAGGGAGAGAAGGGATTGTCTGTGCGGAGGCGCCATTTCGACCAACATCGCAGGCAGCTACGCAGAAGTTTGTGAGAAGTGGGATGGGATTGAGATTAAATGCATGGACGTGGACGGTGCGTGTGGGCTGTGCTAAGTTAATTTATATCCTGCTCGGCTGTTAGCATTAACTAGCTAGGCTACGCGAAGGTAGCTGGGGGGGTCCTATCAACTGGGATGCAGATATCCGGCTTCGATTGGGCTAAGACTTGGCTCCTGCCTTAGCGTATTGACGGTGTTGGAGGCGGGCGAATGATGGGGGATCGTTGATAAGGCGAAGACGCAGTGTCAGCGCTAGTTGGGAACAGGTGGGTTAGGAATGGGTGATTGGAGACCTCTGCTTGAGTCATTTCATTTTATTCCTTGAGCCTCGAGAGAATAGCTACGGATGATACGCAAAAACCTTGTTGGTCTACTGATGTTAGACTGTTTCTTTTATCTCTAGGGACCCACCCTGCTAGTACATACCAGAGGTATATAGACATCTTCTATCATGTCTCTTGCCACTACGAAACTTGATGGCTATAGTTACAAGCTTCCACGAAAATGTCGCAATTGGTCTCTAAAGGCAGTTTGAGCTCTATAACCAAAAAGTGAAATGACAACTTCAGTCTGCGCCATATAGTTTAGGGATGGGTCGCTGGCGCCCCCGTGATTTTGTCTTGTTCGCTCCGTGGTCGCCCGCTTCTCAGCTTCCCTCGTTAACATCTCCGCAATGATCAGCTCCAGCTCCAACGCAACGTCAATTCATCATACTTGTGGACCGTGTTGTGTTTTATCCAACAAGACAACTTTATTTGTTTTCCATCCGTGGTTCACCACCCCCGGGATCCGGCCTGCACCCAATATTGCCCGTCGGATATCGGATCCAAACAGAGACACTTCTGCCCTTGATGTCATTGACTCGACCACAGCATCGCATGACAACACCACTCGCTGCCATTGGGATTCAAACAACCCCGCAGCCTGCGGCATCTGCGACAATGGCTCCCCCAATAAACAGCCTATCTGAGAATACTCGTGATGTCAACATACCCACGGGAAGCCCGAACCACCCCGCAGCACCCTATGACAACATCGCTGTATCGATGATATTATAACTACCAACTGACCAGAAGCCGTGGACGCGAAATTGTCCCAGAATATCAATCTACACCCAACACGATGTCTGCAGCGGAGTTCACTGCTGATGATGGGGGCGCGACGTCGCTGCCCATCCTGCGGGGCGCCGTGGACACCGTCAAGGAAGAGTGTCCCGAGCGCCTGGGGATCAGCTGCGATGAACTTCAAGCCAAGTCACCCAACGTGGATGCTTTCTTCGATGCAATTGCCCATGAGCGTTTGAGGCGCATGCCGGCCGATGGTAGTCGCTTGGATAGCGCTCTTCGGCGGGCATCGCGGCTGGCATTTGCGGTCGCTTCTCTCCGCGACTCTGTTTTCAGTTTCATGGATGGGGCTGAGGAAGCTACAAGGATTGTGTGGGGAACGACGTTGCTTTTGCTTGAGGTATGTTTTGCGCGTTGACACTGTTCCCAATGCCCGGTATGAGCTGACGGTTGTAGATGGGAATTGACAGCATAGATATCGTGGAGAATCTGTTCAGTAATTATGGCCGGGTCACTCTTGGCATCTCGTTGCTGCTTCAGCAGGAGAACGACTTTCAAACATCCAGAGCCCTTCAGCGAGAGGTTGGTGAGATTTATGCTCATCTCCTACAATTGGTCATCCACGTCGCGTCCGAGTACAGACGTGACGCACGCACTCAGAATTGGCAGTCCATGAACGAGGTTGCCACACATGCCTTTTTCTGCTATTTCAACCGCTTCACAACCCATTGGCGCCGAATATCGAGTATCGTGCTTGAGTCGACCGTGGTTAAGCAACAGCACGCCGACCTAGCATCGATTTACCAATTCCTTGAGCTGCAGGATCGCCCGCTACACATGTTGCTAGAAGGGCAGACACATTCGCTGGCCGACGGTTCCTTCTCTTGGTTTGAGCCCCATCTGACGACATTTACCGTTGGTCCCCGGAGCTTGATGCTTGTCCGCGGCAATCCCGGTTCCGGGAAAAGTGCACTCGCCCAGTGGACCATTGAGCGGCTGCAAGTATCCTCCGAATACGACTACTGGAACGTCATTCCCATCATCATCAGATCCGATGTACCTATCACTATGATCAGACTTAGTGTTCTCAAAGGCATTTTGATACAGATGCTTGACTGCTGCGTGACGAGCCGCAAGACCCAAGGCGACATTATCGCTGCAGTCACTGACGCCCTCAAACAGGCTGAAAGTGGCGGCCCCGATACAGAGGTCGAGAATCTCTTGTGGACTTCAATTCGCACTGCTGCACAGTCGAACCTGCATTTCATGATTGTTGTCGATGGTCTGGATCATATCAAGCAGGCTGATCATGCCGTCGGTCCTTTCCTGGAAACGCTACAAGACACCATTATGGATACGCCGTCAAAGATGGTCGTCTTTACGCGCCCAATGACTGCGGAGCAGATCCCCATACGGGAAACTACGACCACGCACCAAGTTGCGATGAACCAATCCATTCTAGAGCCTGACCTCTCGGCTTCGATATCCGATGCAATTGTCTATGATTCCAGTTTTGCCAGCCTGAGCACACCTCAACGTAATTCCCTCGCGTCTGCAATTACATCCCGCTCCCAAGGCTGCTTTGTCTGGGCGCACCTGGCTGTTGAGGCCTTGAGAAGCCAGGCTTCATATAGCAACATGACCACAGCAGTCAACAAACTTCCCAACACTCTCGGCGATCTTATTGATATGCACCTACAGAACATCAACTTCCAGCAGCCAGGAACAGATAGTTTACTCGCTTGGCTGACTGCTTCAGAACGCCCACTTCGCCCACAGGAAGTCGAGCAACTGCTCACAGTCGACACGAAGACCCTCAAGGTCGTTCCCCGGACTACACACTTGGACCGCGATGTGTTCCAACCGCTTCGAAGACTGGTGACCGTGCGGGATGGATTTGTCATATTCCGCCATCCTTTGATCCGGGACCATATTCAAGCCAGAGCCCAGATGAAGAAGGGTGTTCCATTCTCCTTGGCGGATGCTCACTATGACATCCTCATTCGGTCTTTGTCATGGGTCCGCCGAAACCTGACAGATGAGGTCGCTGTCAGCTGGGACAAGATGCCCGTTCATGCACGAGATCGCTATCTTGATGCGTTTATCCTCCTCGAATATACTGCCCGTTACTGGCTCTCCCATACGCTCAACTCATCGATGGCTTCGAAAAACAGGCAGCTTAATCTGACGAAGGCTTTCAGCAGAGCACTTCCTGACACTGCTCTATTTGCTCAGCTGGAACTCACAAACAAGGAATCGCAGTTCAGCCGCTCGTGCACCGTCGATCTATACCGCAATGGCGTTAACGTGCGACGTGAAGTGTTTGGCGAGGACTCTCCAGCTCTCTTGCAAAACCTCATCATCAGCGCCCGCGCGGCAGATCATGCCCACGCCCCTTGGGCCAACGATCATCTTTATGAAGCTTGGACACGCAGCCGTGCCCGACTGGGACCAACTTCCCCAATCACACACGATCTCGAGCAATTGCTTGTGTCAACCGCTGAAGGCACAGGCCGAGACCGTGCTGCAGGACTCAAGAGGGATGCCCTCCGCGACATGGCTCTATCCGGCTGGGATTCGTCTGACATCAGCTTCACACAGCGGCTGCTGTACCTCGATAAGCTTGTCAAGGCTTATCAAGACGAGGGCAAACGCGACGACGCATATGCCGTTTCGAAGCAGTTTTACCGACAGACCGTTCAGTCGTACGGTCCCTACTCGGCTGAAACTATGGCAGCTGCGGAATACCTCACCACTCATTTCCAGATCGCTCCCCCGGATGACCTGGCTTTGGAGCTTGCCCGTACTAAGTACGAAACCATGGTCCGTTCGATGGATGCTTCGGACCCTCGTCGTGTGGCCTATTCCCTGTCTCTAGCCCAGATGTACGAAGAAAACTCGCAACCTGCCGACGCCGAAGCGGTCTTGTCGAAGTTGTGGCACGGCCTGTCCTCGCCGGATAAAGAAAACAGGGGCTCCTGGGATCAGAGAACCATGGTCGCGTTTTACTATTCTCAGTTCCTTCGCCGCCAAGGCCGTCCAGATGAGGCCACTGCCATTCTTCGCGATCTTTCAGCAGACTTGGAGGCAGACGGGGGAGTGAAGAACGCGGCTATGGCTGCCCGTGCCCAAGAACTGCGCCGCGAGGCTCGAGAGATGCAACTCCATGACATGGATCGTGCCCTGGCGACACAGTTGTGGAAGTACTACAAGTCAACCGACCAGCAGTACAGTCCTGAAGCTGTCAACCTGGCCAAGAGCCTTACCGAAGGAACGCTTCCGACTGAAGGGCGAACTGTCGAGGCCATGGGTGCTCTATCAGCCGACGAAAGCAAGATGCTCCCTGAGTGGATCGATAGTTTGGCATTTGCGAACAAGGACGATGACCGACTGCGACTAAGTCTTCTCCTGATCTGCCATCAGCTAGCTCGCCAGCACATTCGAGATGAGCAGTGGCGCCGCGGCAGCGATTGCGCATGTGCAGCATTAAAGCATACATGGCCAACTCTAGAGGACCCTGCGTCGAAAGCCAAATTCTCATCCGAGGAGGCTCCTGTCATGGCCAATCTCGCCCTCGACCACGCTTACTGTCTTTTCCGCCGACTCGATGTGCCGTCTGCGACGGTGGTCTACGGAAATGCATTCAAGGCAGCCATTACTGCAGACCAGGTTTCTGTGCCTTCAGTGACGGCAGTCGTGAAAACGGTCGTGGAGTTCTACGAAACAACCTTCCAATTTGACACTGCATTGGCTCTCCTGCGCCAGGTCAGCGAGTTCTTTGCCTCCCGGTTGGGAGAAAATGATAAGCACACGCTTGACAGCCGCTACCACGAGGCTGATTTGTCACTTCGCCTTGACCGTCGTGAAGAGGCGGAGAATAGCTACCGCTATATCTATCGGGCATGTATCCGCGATGGCAAAATCTCATCCTCAGGAGTTCGGGCAGCTGTGGCGCTGGTTACTATCTACGAGCAGGACCAGCAATGGGACTCGGCTCTGGAAGTTTACCGCCATCTGTGGCCGACATTAGTGCGCTTCGATGAGAAGGATGGATACGACCGTGCTCTTCTTGAAGGCCTGTTGCTCAAGACGTACAACGGGTATATGGCCCTCTTGACCCATTCCGCGGTCAAGGCCGGATATGCCGAGCGTCAGCAGGTGGCCTCGGAGTACCAGCAGCTCTGCCGCAAGGTTTATGGACCAACACACCCGAAAACGCGGGATGCAACGCTCTGGCTGGCTCGTCTTTCCTCGGAGAACGACCGCCATTCCCACGAGGCTATCCATCTCTACCAGCAGGTGCTAAACACCCACGACTGGGTCCCACAAGCTGAGGCTGCGCGTGCTCTGCCAGATATGAGGGAGTCTCTTCCGATTGATATTAAGCACCGCATGGCGCACTTGTACCTCCGTCAGAAGCAGTCGTCACCTGAAGCGCGCAAGCTATATCTCGAGGAACTCGCGTTGGCTAAACAGCACCAGGGTTTGTCTGCACCAACGACATTGAGTTGGCTACGGGAGATTGCCCGGATGTATGCCAGTTCCGACTCGGCTACCTCGCGACAGCAAGGTGCTCAACTTCTCCATGACCACGTTGAGGAGGTTATTCATGTTACTGCCAACCAACAGCTTCTGGTTGACCGCGCGAAGCGACTGGCAGGAATCTACCTCGAGTGCGGCTACATTGATGAGGGCAACGCGTTGATCAATGAGCTTCGCCAGCAGGTGATCCAGGAAACACCGGTCGCCCACCGCCAGGCACTTGATGAGCATCGACCCGCCGTCTTTGTTGCTGCGTTCGAGGAAGTGTTTAGCAAGCGCCAGTCAGCCCGCGAGATCCTGGATTCAATGTCTCGCGAAGGCCAGGTCTACAACAATTTCCAGCAGAGCCTGTCAAGCCACGATCTCATGCCTACACTCGCAGCTGGCGAGAAGCTTCATCGCCTTCAGACCCAGCAGAGGCATGCCACCGCTGCCAAACAGACCGAGGACCAGCTGTACCAGTACTTTTGCAATACGCTGTCTGTTGGTCGGCCGATTAGACCAAAAGAGGCTGTGCATGTGTTCTACAACATGTGCCGACGTGAGAGCCTCAACGAGGACTACAATATCAACGTCATCACCCAAACCACTGGTCTCGTCCGCGATCTGTGCAACACGTCTCGATTTGAAGACGCGGCAATCGTCACTGGAGTATTCCATTCCTTCGTGCATCTGACCGACGGTCTGCGCACGCCTGAAACACTCTTTACAGCCATCAAGCTCTGCATGTATCTAAACGGGTACCAGACCGCCAAGTGTGCAGACGAAGGAACCGCCAAGGGCATGAAGCTGGAATCGCAGATGCTTCTCCAAGAGATCATGACCAACGCCAAGGAGATGCCGCTCGAATTCACTGAGCTTCCATTCGATGAGCTGAACGATGTAGTCACCGTGCTCGGCGAGCACGAAATGTTTGACGATCTCGAGGTACCTCTCCCAATCAAATCTCCGCCGCCGCGGCTCAAGCTAACCTAACAATCGCAGGCCATCCTCACCGAACTGTGGACATCCCGCCTCATTCAAAAGACCTGGTCCGTCTCCGCCGTCGTCTGGATCGGCCGCCGCCTCGTCGAAACGCGCTTCTGCCGCGGCAACATCAACGCCGCCACCCAGCTCGGCAAGGACATCTGCTACAACCTCCGCCAGGTCTGGGGCAACTGTGACCCCGTCACACTCGAGATGAACAAGCTCCTCTCGGGTCTCTACACTGCGTCCGGGAACTATCTCGCGGCCGCGGCGCTGCACGAGACTGCGCTCGCGGAGCTGCTCAACAGCGACGACCATGAGAAATCGGGCGCCGTTGAAGCCGTCACACAGCACCTCGAGCTTCTACAGCATTCCCAGATGCGTCTAGCAAAGGAGGGCCAGAGCGCCGCCATTGACGCCGCAACAGCACACGAGCGCGTGCAGCAGATTGCGACCAAGTTCGGGCTGCCGGCGGGGCGGCTGGAGGTTGCGTCGACGAGTGACGATACAATCGGGATGTGGCAGCGGCCGCGACGATTCAGCCTTGACGTCGAAGATGCAGAGGCGCATCGGAACCATCTGCGCCAGTCCAGCGGGTCGGCGCTTCTCTCGGGGAATGCAGGTGCAAAGAGGATTTCTATTACTGCGTTGTAATCTATATCCAGTTCAAGTAAGTAGTATATTTTGTTGTGTGTAGTTAGTCTCGTATTCAGTAGTAATAAATAGTGGTTCTGCTTTCTCATTACCTAGTCTGCTCCAACCTGGACGATCAATTAATAACTCCATAAACAACCCCCAGCCGATCAACCTCGTCCCCATCGCGCCCATAAACCCCCAGAACCTGCCACCCACTCTCCGCGGTGTACTCGACACACTCGTCCGTCTCCGTCCCAACTACCAGGGTATTCCCGGTACTCGTAGTAACAGTAATATAGAAGATCCGCGTATGGTCGTCGTATTTACCTTGGCACAGCCGAGTCCCAGTCCAATACTCGTCGCTCGCAAGTTCGAGCTCAACTAGAGTCCCGCCGGTTCCGCCGTGCGTGGCTGTTGCGCCAGTCGAGAGCGCAAGCGTGATGCCGTCAAGCCGGTTCGCACCGCGGAGCGAGATTTTGGATAGCTTTGTTCCGCCGGTGGTTGGGAGGGAGGGGAGGTCGTTAAACCAGGTTCTGTGGGAGAGTATTAGTACTCTTAGTTCTCTGGTATTCGCAACCATAAAGTAGCCGTGCTGTGACAGAGAACTGAAGGGGAAGGAAAGCCATACCCATGCGGTCCACCATACAAATCGCTCGTGCGGAACTGGTTCGACCGCGTCCAGGAGAATGTGCTCGAGACCGGGTTGTGGTCTGAAAGGATCGAGCCGTTGTTCAGGAATTTCTCGCTCTCGTAGCTCCAGGCCGTCGCCTGCAGGGTGAGGGCGCGGCTGCCGCGGTAGCTATCCAATTTTCCATAATCAGCACCTATCTCTATGGCAAGATAGAGAGACATCACCAGGGAAGGGCACGGGACATACAAAATCTTATCAACAGTCTCACATGTACTCGTGTTGGATGGATTGTCGCAGAGGATCGCGTCGCTCCCCTCAACGGGCTCCACACCGTTGAGAATGAGTTCAACCCAGGGGTTAACAAGCCCGTTTTGCGTCTCCAAGACGCGGATCCCGTCTCCCGTGCGGGTATACCGCGCGTTCGTGTCGCCGAAGACGAGCACCGCGTTGCCCACGGAGTTTGTGTCAATGTAGTCGGCGACCTGTTGCAGGTTTTTGGCGCGCGCTGTGATGTCTGCGGCCTCGGACCTTTTTCCTTCCCATTAGCATTTCAAGCGTCTCGACAGATTGCAAAAGAGGAGGTGGGGGAGGGAAGTGATAGGCGTACCCGGCATCCGTATGCAGATTGTACGCGTCAACATAAACGCCCTCGTCGATTTGCACGCGCATCACCGTGAACCCCTTGGGCGTGAGACAATCGGCTCCGCTGGCGTTCTCACAGACGTCCCATTTCACGCGCTCAAAGTCGATCCAGTCATAGTTAGCCAGTGTGTTGAGCCCCGAGCCAAAGGGCACGCCGCCCGAGGTGGCGGTGCGGTAGGGGAGGGTTGCGGTGTTGTAGAGGTAGGCGTGGTAGTTGAAGTCCTTGTTTCTTTTCCTTAGTATGGGGGGCTTCAAAGATAGAGACGAGGTTGGCGCGCAAGAATATCTATGCTCACCTCCTGAACTTGAATAAGATCATATCCGTACTCGACGAATCTCTCGCCGATTATTTCGGTATTTTCGGCTTTGTCGCCGGGGACCTCGTTGCCGTTGAGTATCGCTGGCAGGCCGGCGACGTTGAGGGCGAGAATGGAGAAGGAGCCGCTGAGGGCTGCGGATGCGAGCCCTGGGCTGGAGATCAACGCGAGGGCCGAAAGTGTCTTCATTTTGTCTCACTTTTCCCTTGTCCCTTGCGAGTTTTTTTTTTTTTTTTTTTTTTTTCGGCGGTTTTGGAAAATGGTTTTTTTTCTCGTGAAAGACAATCAGGTTCGTGATCCGCACGTGGTATTTATTTACGTCTCTTTATCTGATCTACATAAACTAGCGAGTACACTAGTCTCTGGCAGCTGCCATGCTATGCTCCGTTAGTTAATTCCTCCGCTCTGCACCACCCTATACACATGTGCAACTCTGTTCGGGCGCAGAAGCCGTGAAGAATTGGGGTTAATCTATCAACGATCACGTTGGGGGATAGGGCGTAGTTATAGGTTCGCCATCCCGTTATCTGATCAAAGGTAACATTGACAACCTGCACATTAGGTAGGAGTGCATCGTGACGAAAATGTCTTTAATTTATTCAGAAACACGTTGGTGGGTTAGGTGTGTTTATAGGCCGGTCTTCGCATCCACATAAACCGGTGCTAAGCATCGAGGTGGTCGATGAGAACATATTTAATCTATTCAAGGGCACGTTTATAACTGATAAACATCTATAGGCGCATCGCCATATTGCGGCCTGGTGGTATGAACGGTCGATCTACGGCTTGATTTTCGCCCTAACTTGTTCATTTACTCTAGAATGAAGATTTTGAAGTCTGGATCGGCGGATTAGGGGTATCTACTGATCTAGTGCCTAAAGAAGACATTCTTCTCCTCGATTCAGAGTCAGAAACACTCTCTCTACAGTCAAAATAAACATGAACACCGTCTTTGCGCCCGAAGTTCCACGGGGATTCTCCAACAATGCCATTCAATGCATGTCTCGGTACAAACCGAGTCTTGACGCAGCCCCTGTCTTGCCCCAGAAACCGAACCCCGCAGCCATGTCTCTTACACGCGTTAAGTGTCGTAGACATTGTCTCTCTGACAGATTTCTGACGCACATCCGCTGTCTCGCAGCCACAGCCGCCGCCGGGTTCCTGACGCGTTTGATCGATTGAATGGCGGGCGTAAGACAAAGTTCAGCTGTTTCTGCAGGCCGCCTTGCATAAATGTCTCGCGTTTAATCTAACCGCAGATTCTTCACTCTTCGATATATCGCCGCGATGTCGCTTGGATCGGCTGTGTCCCCTGATCGTACCTCCATGCTGGTCGGGTGGATGTCTTCTCATTCGCTGTAACTTCCGCTGTCATTAGATCCCTGGACAAACGAGCGCTGAACGAGCGCATAATGAGGCACTCTAACGTCGGCGTGGGCTGGGTTGATTGCCTCTTGCCAAGCTCTGGCGATGCTTAGGTATCGAAATCGCACGTTATAGAGAAGTTATGCGGAGTGATTGCATTATATATTATTAGAGGATCCCTGAACAATTAGAGTGGCTATTTTATACTCCAAACTGGCGGTCAATCCTGGGCTTGAGTGTCCGCGCTGGATACTCTCTGTAAGACGATATAAAGCAAAGCAGATGGACAGAGATAATAGTACATGGTATTTTTTTTTTCATCATACATAAGATGCGATCGTAAATCATAGTCATCATTTTGTCCTGCAGACAAATCGAGAATCTAGTAGCATGCAAGCAAGCAAGCCTCGGCCCGGGAGAATCTCGGCAAATCCCGCTCCCTGATCCTGCAGAAGGACCAGTCACGATGTCCGCTCAGACTCAGGCCGAGAAAAGTCAAGATTCAAGCATAAATTGCCCATGACGAATGTGCATTTGTCGAGTTCTTGGGGCCTGTTTTTTTTCTTCGACGAGTCACTTGACTCATTCCTCAATGGTGCGACGTGGGTGGCTTGACGCCGTGCCTTTTATTTCCAAGCGCTCTGCCTTCTGGGCGACGTAAGGCAATCGAAGTGGCGTGTTTGCTGATTGACTGATGCCGTGTCGTGTAAATGTTAATTAAATTATTAGCCCAGGCGAGACCGTCTGCTTTGCTTGCTTAGTTATTGTCTCGTCATCGAGGTGCGAGTCGAGTGCAGCAAAAGGCAAAGCGATGGAGTCAGGGTTGCGGAGCGCGTGCCGCACGGGCGAGGCTAACGCACCAACCCCTCATCCTTAATTAGATTGTGCCAAAGGTGGAGTAGTCGATTCACATTCACACCCCAGCTGCAGCTCCGGCCTCAGCCCCGGTATTATTTTCAATCGAGATAAACGCATCGCGGTAATTGTAGCTATTTCGGCCGTGTGCCTGTCCGTGGTCGAAATGCGTATCGTAGTCCATCAGCGGGTCGAGCTCGATGAAATGCATCTGCTGCGCGGGCGGCCGGATGGTGAACCCGCCCTGCGGGTCAACGGGCAGCCAGTTGGCGGTGAACCTTGTGCTGCCGTCGGGCATTTCTAGCGGGGTGAGCGTATCCTTGCCTTCGGCGTGGGCCTTAGTTCGGGGATTGGAGTTGTTGTCACTGGCGCTGTGCGGGACTGTTGCGGGCGCGTGATCTCGGGGCTGGGTGTGGATCGGCGGCGAGAAATAGCCGTGTGCGTTAGTGTTGCTGCCGGTGATATTGCCATTTCCGTTGCCTTCTGGCAGTCTGTAAACCTGCGCAAAGTCAAACGCTGGCGCTGGCTCGTCGGTGTCGCTTGCATTGGAGTGATGGCTCGGGCTTGCACCGGGTGAACTGATGTAGGCGTCCGCCGCCGGTGCTGGAGGAGAATGGGCGTAGCCCTGTGGGGATTGAGGGATGTTCATGTAGAGTGCACGCTCGGTGGCCAGCTGCGAGGCGGCTCGAAGAAGGTCTTCGAGGCTATAAGGAGCGCCACCATCTGGCGCTTGCAGATTTTCAACTCTGTGTTCCCGGTATCGTGTCAGTAGGTGTTATTTCTGTCACTTTTATCCTGCACGGTCATACCTTGGTAAGAGTTTATCCGTCCGGCTAGGAAAGGCTTCCATGTGAAGAGTCGTCAACTGGGATGCTGTTTTGCCTGATCCTGGAGTCGCGAAGTCGTATCCTGTGAACGGTTCCTCGACCGGTTGTAGCTGTCCCTGATCGAAGACGTTCATTCCCAGATGGCATCTATACCACAGCTCTTCGTCACCAGAAACGCCGGGTTCGAGGTTGAATCCTGGCCCTGGATTCAAAGGGTCAAATCCCCAGCTAGACACATCGTAAGGCATGGTCGTTTCCGCCATTGTAATTTCGAATGTTCAGTGTTGAAGAAAAGTTGAAATGGCGCGTCGCGAGATATCCCTGGTGAGGTGCAACCCGCCTGACATACAACGGCAAACGGGCTTGACGCGTCAAGAAGAGCAAGTCTTGAACATAGCGACAAAGGAGAAGTGCGCGAAATTGGGCCTCCTGGGAATTTAAATTCGCATGGACTAAACAGATCGGACAAGGACGGCCGAGAACGGTCTGGTGATGCAGACTTTCAAGCCACTAGAAGCCGGTGCAGCAAGGTCAAGGAGCCTACTAATCAAGGACCATCCTTCGGCAAATTGCAGTTCCCCACATGGGGTACGGGGATGCGTGTTGAACGATTCATCAACCGATGGCTGGAGATTCTGGGTTCCAGGATTGATCGAGGGGAATTAACCGAGCTCTTCCCCAGGTTTTGTGGCTCGTGGCGAACACGGTTGGAAACAGCGCGGATAATAAGGTCTATTAGCCGAGCCAGCCGTTGAACCTGAATGACAACGGCCGCATCATCCCTGCTCATGCGTTGTCCTGCGCTCGGCTATCGATGAGTCAATGGAAGAGAAAATAAATAAGTCCCTTATTCGGTTCCTCTTCCCCGTGATCTTGTTGGAAAGAGTGCTAGGACTCATTATTATTGACTCGGCGTGTTGTTTCTGGTGATGATGCGGAACAGTGGACCGAACGACGAAGGCTCAACACCAGGACTCTTGGCGCATATGACTCACGTGATTGGTCTCTCCCCACGCCTCAACTTTGCCCAAGCTTCCTCTTCTCAGGAACTAACATTCAGCTCCCGTCGTGGTGGCAATTTCGATGGAAAAATGGAGAACACAGAACCCGATGAAACCGAAGTTCTCCATTCCCTGTTCGCTCGCAAGGTAATCCGCCTCGGCGACAAAGTGGTAAAGTCGGGTCTAAATCTACGAGCCCACGAAGCAGACAACCTCCATTTTATCGCCGCCAACACCACAATCCCGGTTCCCAGAGTTTACGATGTTCGCTCAGAAGATGGGAAGGTTGCCTCTATCGTAATGGACTATATGCCTGGGAAACCCCTCGATACAGCCTGGGACAAATCTAGTGCGGAACAGAAACTCAATCGCCACGCAACTACACGGCTATGCGTCCCAGCTGCGCGGCTTGAAGAAGACTATATCGGGGGTGTTAATCGTGGCAAGGCGATCATCGGGCGCCTAGATGCTCTTGATGCTGGATTCTTTGATAGTGAACAGGAGTTCAACGATTGTATTCTGGCGGATCTTTTGCAAACTGTACCGGGGCTTTTGAAGCATTATGCGAAACACGCTCTTGTGGACACGCATGAGATGGTCTTTACCCGTGCTGACCTCGCACCACGCAATATCCTAGTCGATGATAATGCCCAGATCATGGCGGTCCTAGGCTGGGAGGATTCCGGGTGGTAGGTTCTGGAATACTGGGAATATGTCAAGGCATTCGAACATTGGAGGCCGATGCCGGATTGGCCGGACTATCTGTCTCAAGTTCTCCCGCCCCGATATGAGAAGGAAAACATAGGCATGTCCTTCTTGACCCTCCTTCTACGTCACTAGAAGCGCGCCTTCAGGTGGTACCACCTCAAGCGGCGTGAAGGTTTGCGAGAATCACACGTCTCGTAGCGCGCAGAAAGCCTTGAGTGTACTAGTCGTTGAGTACTCCCTTGCTCACACAAAGCGCTGTTCGCGACGCAAAAGGCCTTCTGGTTGGTCGGGAACGTTTGGTGCTGCGGCAACGCCCGACGAGGCTGGCTTGTTCTAGACGGTGGCCTTATTTCAGAACGCGGCGGCTTTGTATTCCGTACGTAACTCATTATTCTGGTCGGCTTCGCTTGAAGCTCCCGTGGAGGTAATGTTGAAGGCCATTCGCGGGTCAGCTGCTCTCAGCGGAGAAGGCCCCCCATGGGGAAGGCATCCTTGCCGACTGGGGGCAAAGGTCCGCATCGGCATTTCCGCTAGCCTGCTCGCCCACGAAGAAGCTGCGTGGAGGTGGCAAAGCCGAATCATGTGATCCATTATTATTTGAAGAAGGCGCCCCTGATCCCTCCTAGTCGGAAGACCCATGACATTACGTGGTTAAGAAATTATTATATCAGGGCTTAATGAGGCCATAGGATTCGCAGGAGAATGTTGAGTTGCGGGAATTACCCGAAGCGATGACAAAGAAGCATCGGAATAATTAATACGATCCTTCAGACCCGTTTCAATTCCGGGCAGGATCGTCCACAGAATCCCCTCACGTACCTGCCGATATTCGTCGAATTAGGACTAGCGCTCCCCGCAAACAGCATAGAGCAGTCTGGAGACCGATAAGCAGTGGCGAACTCAAAGAGCCAATCCGGTTCCCTTCCTTGTCCATCGGTAGAGCGCCAGAACAGCCTTGCGGCGGTGTCGAATCTCGCTGTGGTTGACGGGCCTCCCCCGCGCCTGGGCCACTGCGCTGCGCATGACCTGTCGGAAGTTTCGCTGGTATTCAGTGTTCAGTGTGACCACGCATGATTCGGTGGCTCGGATCATCACTTCGCATGCATTGAGAATCCCCTCTCCAGCTTCCTTCTGTAACCGCTCAACGATCAACAGGAGGAGGAAGCTTCCTTGGAGTAACTGGATTCCGAAAAAGTAAGGCATGAAACTAATATCGGGATCGAATCGGAGAATTTGGTCGACCGAGTCTGCAGCTTCCAGAGCATGAGAGATCGTCGAAGCAAACGCGGGGGACGACGTCCAAAAGTCCTTATCCTCGATTAGGGACACAGGGTCCCACTTGCCCACGATCAAGATGTGGAGCACATGCACCAGATACGATGCATAAGAAATGACTGTTTGCGTGTGCCATGCGTAGGCCTGTGAGAGGGATGGTTCAGGTGGCAAATTATCCGGTTTCGCGTGCGCATAAGCGGAGGACAGGAGGGCGTCCGGGTCGGAGACAGTAGCGGCAAAGGTAGTGAGACTAGCCTTGTAGATCTCGAGCTGGCGAAGAACTTCGCTTACATGCACATTCCACGCGTCCTTGCCGTTCAGTCGCATGCCAAGCATAGGATGGTTCCTTGCCTGGTTTAAGTCAATCAGTTCACCGGTGATGGTCATGAGGGGAAGGAAGAAGCCAAAGACAGAGTGGTCGTGGCAAATGAAGTTGGGAAAGAGACGGCGCTTGTTTTTATCGCCAGACAGAAGACATTGCGGTCCATCAGGCTTCGGACTGTTGCTGTGAATGTTTCCTGACTGCCAGGCGCCCTCATCAAGGGGCAGCAGAAGGTCTTCGCTTTCGGCGTCCAATAAGGCGAGCGGTCGGTTGTAGCATAGAGCAAGATGGCGGTCCATGATGTATAGGAGCCACCATGTGCGGCGTCGTTCCTCGCGGTATTCTTCGGTAATGGTGTTCGGTTCAACGCGATCGCAGACACACTTTAGGCTCGAACGGGTTGGATTCGAATAGTCAAACACCGGACCTGGGTCTGCTCCATTCCATCCGGCCAGCGACCACTCAAAGGGAGGGCTTGAACCATCGGTCTGGGCATCTGACTGTGGCATCACCTCGATCTCTTGGTTGAGCTTTAGCTCTCTCGCTAGAGTAAAGGCCGCGTGCCACCTGCGGGTGTTGTTAGTATTGCTAGTTACTTGGGAACGTCTGTACTAACCACCGCATACTGGCTGCCTTTTGCTCGCTGGATGAGATGATTGAAGCTACATGAATGTAAGTAATCACATCATCTAACGAGCCGGCCGGCCCGACAAGCCCACGGTCATCGCCTCCTCCCTCAAATGGGTGATGTACCGTGGTCGGCGGTAGCTCTTGACCTATACCAGCGAATGCTGGATCATTTGTTGCCGCAGCAGTTGCTGCTGCCACCGCCGCGGCGGCTCCTCCCTGGTCTTTAAAAGAAACATGGATCAACGGTCGCAGTAAGCGGATCGTCAGCGCACATAGAAATTGGCAAATCCTCTTGCGTTGAGGAGGTGAAATGGGCAACGAAAAAGCTCTATCATCCAAGGCTGCTACCCAGAGCATACTGGCCAGGAGGGCAGGACTGCTAGACCGCGGGGCGTCCTTGCTGAGGAATGATGCTTTTCGTAGAACATAGCAATGAATATGATGACATACGGGATGCATGTGAGTTGAGAATGCGCTGGTGAAGTACAGGTCGAGCAGGTCGAAAACGAGCTTCCGGGGCAAAGCGGTTTCAACAAAGGGCATCAATGGCTGCAGCACTGGGTACTTCAAAGGTGCTGACGAGACTGACGGAGCTGTCGCGTTGCCGGTCTTTGAGCCCTGCGACGCAGAACCACTGTAGGCCGCCAGGTCGACGCCATTCCACATATCGAACATTCGGGGAAACGGCGCATCGCCTAAGCCTGCGCCGCCCAGGAAATCATACGAGCCCGGTGACACATGTGTTCCTGCCAGCCATTCCTCTGTCACGTTCCCTCCAATATCTCTCCGCACTGGACGCGGCAGGTCCGCCTGCGACCGCCGCTCATCAACGCTTGGGGCGGACACCGTAGGAACATTTGTCGCGGGGGACCGGTGGTGGAACGTGGACGTGGGAGAAGCGTGTTGTATCGGTGGAAGTTCGACATCTGTTATAGCCGCAACAGAAAGAGGGTCGTTCGGTCGTTTTGAGGGAGACTGCATCTCAGCGTCGCCGTTGGGATTGTTGTGCTCCATCTCGGCTAATTTCGATCGTGCAATTCGGCCTCGTTTCCGGCGCTCGCGAGTGAACTCGCAGTGGATTTCGCTGCGGAGACAACGCGAGCAGGGAAATTGTCGGTCGCATCGCACGCGGCGAGAGTGACATGAATCGCAGGCTATGCGATTGCGTCTCCAGCGACGCTTCGCAGAGGCATCGGGTGGAGGGTCGTCGGTGGTCGGGGCCGGTTGGACGTTTCCCTGCTGGGAAGACGCCATTTCAGGACGGCATCGGCAGGGCAGAGAGGGAGTTGAGAGGATACAAGAAAAGGAGGTTTCAAGGGTTTAAACTTAAGAGTCCAAAGGCCGAGAGGATGGGATGATCTGGTCGAACAGGGGAAAATTCTGGAAGGCAGGGAGCGACAGGCGGGGGAGTCGGGGGAATGCTCGGGGACTCCACAGTCGTAGCAGCCAGTGCGTGGCTACACCAAAGCCTGTGCGCCGACCAGAGTTTGCCAAAATGCCTCGGAATACGTAACCACTTCGATTAAATTCAATTCAATTCAATTATTCAAGTCTGGCATCTTTGCCGGTGCTAAGCGAAAACGAACGAAGAATACTTTGCGCCTGCCTCTTCCTCCAACTTTGACCGATAGCTCTGCAACCCGGCCAGATAGAAAGCACTGTACTTCTTCTTCCCCTCAATGTTGTTGCTCTGGATCCACGACTTGACCTGGTCGAACACCGTCTGCTTCGAGATGCCCTGCACCGTCTCGTCCCACTGCGCCTGCGCGGTCGGTTCAGCCTCGATAGTGTTCGTTCCTCTCCTATTTATCTCCTCGATCAACTCAGCAACAAAATTACCCTGCACCTCAATTGATGGAGGAATGTTTGAGAACGGGCTACCGGGACCTGAGATGGTGAATAAATTCGGGAAGTTGGCAACGCTCAGCCCATAGAGTGCGTTGGGACCATCTTTCCACGCGTCTTCCAACTTCGCGCCGTTCCGCCCGGTAACATCGATGTCATAGTATGCACCGTCCACCGCGTCGAATCCGGTAGCCCAGACAATCACGTCGAACTCGAGTTCCCGACCGTCCTGGAGCTGGATACCGCTCGGTGTGACCTTAGCGATAGGATTGGTTGCAATGTCGACCAGCGATACATTTGGACTGTTAAATGCTTCATAATACCTCTCAGCACAAAGTGGGCGACCGCCATATGCTCCCTTGGGCTGGAGGACTTTCGCCGTCTCGGGATCCTTCACAATCTCAGCGATCTTACTGCGCACAAAGGCTGCAGCGGTCTCGTTTGCCTCAAGACTGGTCCCGAGATCGCCAAAGGTCTCAAAGAAAAACCGGAATCCACCACCCTTGTTCCAGACACGCTCGTATACCTCTCTTTGTTCTTCCTCAGTGGCTTCAAGTGCGGACTTTTTGCTTTCGGAGAAGCCCATCGCAAAGAGCGAGTTGAACGCGAGGTCCCAGATGTCCTCGTGGCTCTGATATATCTCTTTCTTTTCATCCGCACTGATCTCGCGATTGTTGACGGGGGTGATATATTGCGCTCGCTGTTGGAAGACAGTAAGTTGTTTCACGGCCGGGTGAATCGTCGCAGTAATCTGGCTGCCAGACGGTCCTGTACCGACAACAGCGACCCGTTTGCCAGTGACCTCAAGCCCCTCCGGCCATCGAGCCGAGTGAAACGCTGTGCCCTTGAAGGTATCGATTCCCGGATGCTTGGGGATATTCGGACGGCTGAGGATCCCGAGCGCAGTGACAAAGTACGTTGCTGAGAAGCGAAGGCCCTTATCAGTCGCGATATCCCATCGGTTGCGGGGCTCATCGTAGCGCGCAGACACCACCTCGTTCTCGAATATAAAGCTGTCATAGATACCCGCCTTTTGCGCAACTTCCTTGATCTGAGCTTGTATCTCGGTCTGCTTCAGGTACCGCGTGTTCCACTTGGGCGGATCGCGGTCGTCGGAGAAGCGGTATACCCAACTCTCGCTGTCTGATTGAGCCCCTGGATACGTATTCCAGTACCATGTGCCCCCAACATCTTTGCCTTTGTCGATAGCGACAATTTTTGTGAGGTTAAGTCGTTGCTTGAGCACAGAGGCGAGGCGGACGCCGGCGAAGCCGCCGCCAACGACCAGAGCATCGACTTCTTTACTATCAGCCATATTGGGTTGCGTTTATAGTGGGTTCTTTCTGAGACGAGCTTACTGATACAGGATACGAAGCAACAACACCCGCGCTTTATAGATCGCTTTGAGCTGACTGTCACTGTCGCAATTGCGATATTCGCCATCGTTGTCGCCATCGCATCACCATCACTTTATCCAATTTTTTAGGTAAAGCTGCCTGCGAATATCCCCTATACAACGAATGAAATAACACCATAACACCGATAAAGTTCAACTAGCTGCACAAACATAGATATCGCCAAAACAACCGAGTATGAAGGAGGGGCCAGGTAACCAATGCGCCCCTCTATCACAACTACGAGGGTACCAGACAACAGGTTCCCATCCAATGGATGATACCGGATCCGCGCGTCGCATGTCCATGCTAGCTCCTTGTCACTCTCTCGCCCGAGAGACTTGCAGCTGCTATCCCAAATTGGTAAGTGGGAGGTTAACCTATCTCTACCTTCCCCAGGTGTTCGCAATCCGGCACCCCTGTTACGCCGGCGATATCGAATTTTATTCGATAGATGAAAGATCTGCAAGGCGAGTGTAGCATTCACGGGCACTGTATGATATGAGGCGATTATTCCTCGTGAAGATGTTATATTGTGCTCTCAAGGTTGGTTGGTTGTAGTTTGGTTGGGGATTGTAAATATGCGATGCGGATGGTGCAATATCTGCCATGTCGAATCTACCCCTCCTCGGCTGGCACTTCTCTACTCGAGAAGATAACCTATGGGTCATGTTCGAATAGAACAGGAAATACGAATAGTCTCTTTGCGCTGCTGCCGCGATGATAATTTGTAGTATGAGATCTAACCTGATAGTTAGTGGTGGTTTAACATAATGACCAGCCTTGAGGTATATATACACAAACCTCTCTATTCTGCAGACTTGGCAATCAAATGGCAATATGCCGACACAAGTATCTATATCAGCCACTTACCTTGTACAGTAAGGTATGTTGTAAGCACTTTATATCACTTGCCGCCACCGGTGACCTCCTTGAACCTCTTCAGCGCCCTATCCCTAGCCTCGTCATGCTTCACAATCGGCTCAGGGTACCCGTTTCTTCTGGCAACCTCCCCTGCGCCCCTCTCGTATGGCGCATGTACCGCATTGCCCTCGATGTCCCTCAACTCCTCCACCCATTTCCTTATATAATTTCCATCAGGGTCAAACCGCTCACTCTGCCTCAAGGGGTTAAAGATTCTAAAATACGGCTGTGGATCGACGCCCGTGCTTGATCCAAAACCCCATCCACCGTGGTTTGACGCAAAGTCCCCGTCGATCAGATGTTCCATAAAGTACCGCTCGCCGCGGCGCCAGTCGAGGAGCAGGTCCTTCGAGAGAAACGACGAGACAATCATGCGGGCGCGGTTGTGCATCCAGCCGTCATGGTTCATTTGGCGCATTGCAGCATCGACGACGGGGTATCCCGAGTGGCCCGTTGCCCACGCGGCGAAGTGGCCTTCGTTGTAGGACCAGTCGAGGTTTGTGTATGCTGGTTTGAAGCATTTGTTCATGCTGCTTGGATTAGTCCTACTAAATTACACAAAGGACCAGACAGGTCGCGGGAGGACGAAAGGGGAGAATCTCACCAGATAAACGGCCAATGCACCAGGACATGCCTATAGAAATCCCTCCATGCGACCTCACTGATCCATGAGATATATCCTACCTCGCCACCGGCGATCCGATTCCCGTTTGCCTTCCGCGCCTGGACTACGGCCGTCCGTGTGCTCAGTAAACCTGATGCGAAATACGGGCTAAGGACCGACGTGCTCTGCCCATCTAGAAAGTTCCTTTCTTCATCATAGCCCTTCCCTTTCTCTTCCAAAAAAGCCTCAAGCCGTCGTTGGCCCTCGTGCTCACCAGCCGGGTATAAAGCTCTCATCCTCACTGCCGTGTCTTGATCGAGCCTTTTTGCTTCAGGCGCCTCCGGAAGAGGGCAATCGAACAAGCTAGAGAACACGCGCCTTGCATCCCCGGAGTTCGACCCTATCTCCTCACCAACGCTTAGAGCATCCGGATTGCGATCGAGAAACGCCACCCATGCGCGGAACCAATGCGTGTACACCGCATACTGCTTCCCCGTCTGACTCGCTAAGCTTCCTGGCGGAACGACGCACGTATCATGTTTCGTCTCAAAGGTGATACTGTTCTCTGCGCAGAGCCGAACAAGCGACGCCTCGCGCCGTAGCTCATCGACCTCGTACTCAATGTTGGCGAAGAGATTGTTTGCTCCCCATTCGTTACACAAGTCGACAATGCGCGCAGGGATGGCAGATCGATCTGTTTGTGTTTCTATATAGAGCGGAATATCTAGCTCTGAAAGATCGCGCTGTAATTGGGTGAGAGTGCGAAGAATGAGATCGACCCGTGCAGGACTGATCAGGTGCGCTATGAAATCCTCGGGGGAAAGAATGTATAGCGTGATCAAGGGGATCTTGGTCTCCCGTGCCAGGTTGTAGGCCGCCTGCAAGGCACGGTTGTCGTGTATGCGCAGATCAGTTTTAAACCAGTGAACGACTGCTGCGTTAGCGCTAATACCTTCTCGCTGCCGTTCTGTCTCTATATATGCGCGCTCAAGCGTTTCAATAGGCCGCTCGAGGGTTCCGTTGTTGTAAGATTCACAGCGGGCATTGCTCATTTCTGGGGGATAGAAGTCGCGTAGGACGATTCCGAATGAGGCGGCTTGGTCCGCGTTGGGGTGGTACCGGCTCGACGTGTCATTCTCATCTTCAACCTCGTGTTTTCGTTTTGTAGGCATGTTTCAGTTTTGCCGGGGGGGGAGAAGCGGTGTTGACGGTGGTTTTATACTCCGCCGCTCCGCGATCGATCGATCGATCGAGAGATGGCATTGTACCTGACGTCAGAACTGCATCGCGCAAGGGCACAGCATTGTGCTCTTGACGATCCTGGGCCAGCAAAGGCGTTTCACAGTCGATTGGAGCCTCCTCGCATAAGTAATAAGGTAGTAAAGCTGATAATAACTTAGCGATCCGTGGACCTCCTGGTTTGTTGGAGAAGGATCGGCCTTTGCCTGCCTCGGCGGCACTCAAGAACGTCGGTACGGAAAACACCTCCGAAACCCTCCCTATATGTATGATATGGCAATACATAGCGAAAAAAGGTCCACTGAAGGTGGTGCATCTGTAGGCAGTCCTTTAGTTATTAGTTAGGGCTTATATAATCCTTTACTCTATATTTTAATATTATGGACTCCTTTAAATAGGTCTCTAACAAGGTCTCTACGAAGGTCTTTAAAAAATTTATAGAAGATTATACTTAACTACAAGGATACCTATAGAGTGCCCAAGCGCAGCTATGTATACAAAGGGCATTATATATGTCATTGGGGAGGTCTTATAAAGTAAAGCTAGAGTTGCCCAAGTTTAAGCAAGGAATAGCAGCTCGTTCCAATATCCTCGATCGACTCTATACAGCCAGAGTCCGTTTACACTAACCGAATCCAACAAATCTTCAGCCGGTGGTCCCTTAGATGATAGATTGTTCCGGGATCCCGAAAGGGGAAAGAAGAACTTTTGTCATGTCAAATCGATGATCAGCATCGTCACAAATAAGCACGGGCGGGAAACAGACCCCAGCCCGCTCCAGCAGAAGCAGTAAAGATGCGCAAACCCCAGTTTCCAAAGTTTTAACACGGAGTTTCTCGCGATCTCCACCTGCGAGCCGCCTCGTGGTTGGACCCCTTGCCTTGTCTAGATTCAATAGCGCGCCTTACCGAAACGATGGGAGGCGACGATCTTTGGGGATCGAGGTACTCATGCCGCATTGGATCATCTTTGGAATTGGAGCATGGGAAAGGGTTCCGGGCGAGATCAGAGATAAATATGAATTGCTGGAGCCCGGGCCCCCCATTTTCTCCTTGGTAACCCAGGAAAGAGCAATGTCTGTCCTGGCCCTCCCTGGCCTCGGTGATGACCCTGTCGTCCCTTTTGTTCTCGCCTCCTTTGCAGCCCTGATCTACTACAACGCGGCCGAGTTGTTGATCCTCTGTTTAGCAACGTTCAAACGTCGTGGGAGCCTGTACTTCTGGTGTCTCCTCAGCACATCGATCAGTCTGATCCCGCACGGTTCGGGCTTCATCCTGCTCTTCTTCCGCCCTGACGTCTCGCACTATGTGGCCGTCTGTCTCATCATCGTCGGCTGGTGCGGTACAGTCACAGGACACTCGCTCGTCCTCTGGTCCCGTTTGCACCTCGTCCTCCAGAACCCGCGTCTTCTCCGGTCCTTGCTAGTTGTGATCCTGACCAACGCCGTGCTCTTGCATGTCCCCATCTCCGTTCTCCTCTTCGGCTCTGTATCCGATGATCCTAATGTCTTTGCGGCGGGCTACAACATTATGGAACGTATTCAGCTTGTTGGGTTCTGCATACAAGAAACTATCCTCTCAGGAATCTACGTCTGGGAAGTAGCCAAGATGCTCCGACTGCGATCCGAACGTCGGAACCGTCGTATCCTTGCGCAACTGCTGGCCATGAACATCGTCGTCCTGGTTATCGACTTTGTGGTCGTGATTATCGAGTATGCGGGGTTCTATGCGGTGCAGGTGATGTTCAAGCCTGTTGCGTACAGCATCAAGCTGAAGCTAGAGTACGCGGTTTTACAGCGGCTCGTGAAGATTGCGAAAGGTGGATTAGCGACAGAAAGCGCGTATGGTCATGGGTTCGATTCGGTCCCTTCAACAGAAGAGCTCGATCGGACGCAATCACGGTCGAGGAGGAGTTGTATGTTGGAAATGCATGAGGGAGACGTGAGGGGATCGAACCCGCCCTGAGCGATGCCGGATTCAGCGAGTGTTTTCTGAGAAAAACACAGGCACAGCACGAGGTGTCTGGGACACTTTGAATTGCGAACCTCCTGAGAAAACCTAACAGGAGGAGTATACCGGCCGGGCCAGCCAGTCCATGGCGACGGTGGAGCGCAGGATGGGGCCATGCTCCGATCCTGGGACCACTGTCCGCTGCTCCGCGTCACTAGACTCACTAGTGAGCCAAGCTGTCAACCAGACCAAGGAAATAAGAGATGACCGATGCTTAGGAAGGGAAGACGCGCCAATAGTGTGATCCATCTACTCCAACAGATTATTGTCAGGGATAATTATTGGGGTGCAACTGCGGAGGACAAGCCCGCTCTGCGGCTTCCGAGGACGGCCGCTATTTACGTCGAGATGAGAGGCAACAGACACAGCCCACATAACAAAGCTCCACAAGCTGATCAAATGTATATACTCGTCGTTGCTCACTCATGCTGTTCAACCAATGCAGCAATAGCCTATTCGCCGCCGAGGAGTGAGACATTTCGTCCATTGACAGAGTTTGAGTCATCTTTGTGCTGTTCAGGTGTTTAGTTAAGCCGACTTCGGACGCTTGCTCCCGCAGCTCTCGAATCTCTTCACCCCTCCTCCTGCTCTTCTTCTCTTCCCCTCCTAACATCACCTCGCACGACACCCATACCAATCCAATCCACTCTTAGCGATCGCAATGGCTTCCCAATTCCCTCCTCCCCCAGTCGACACAATCGACTGGAGCAATGTCGGCTTCAAAGTCCGCGAAGGTACTGTCAACCCCTCCATACCCCTCACCGCAACACCCTTCTCGCAAGAATCCCAATCCCAGCTTCGAAAGCCAAACTCTCAGCTAACAAACCTCAAAAGTCAATGGTCACGTCGAATGCCACTACACAGCAACTACCAAATCCTGGTCCGCTCCGAAGCTCGTCAAATCCCCCTACCTCCCGCTGCACGGCATGGCCCCCGGCCTAAACTACGGACAGCAAGCCTACGAGGGCCTCAAGGCCTTCCGACACCCCTCCTCATCATCTGGTGACAAAATCACAATCTTCCGCCCCGACCGCAACGCCGCGCGCCTCGCCCGCTCCGCCTCCTTCATCTCCATCCCTCCTGTCCCCGAACAGCTCTTCCTCGAGGCCGTGCACCTCGCTGTCGCCGCAAATGCAGAATTCGTCCCGCCGCATGAGACCGGGGCTGCGATGTACATTCGTCCCTTGATCTTTGGATCGAGTGCACAGTTGGGGCTGTCCCCACCGGAAGAGTATACATTCGTTGTCTTCGTCATGCCGACGGGAGTGTACCACGGTGTCTCAGCTGTCGACGCTCTGATCCTCGAGGACTTTGACCGTGCCGCACCCGAGGGAACTGGTTCCGCAAAGGTCGGCGGGAACTACGCGCCTGTGCTCCGACACAGTGCGAAAGCGCATGCCGCGGGGTACGGAATCACGCTGCACCTGGACAGTCGGACGCGGTCTGAGATCGACGAGTTCTCCACCTCCGCGATGATCGCTGTGAAGAAGGACAAGGCCACCGGCGAAATCACACTGGTACAGCCGGACAGCCCCAATGTGATCGATTCCGTGACGGCGGCGAGTGTCTGCGAGATCGGTCAGCGGTGGTTCGGGTTCAAGGTTGAGAAAAGGCGCATCCCGTATGAGGAGTTGCCAGCGTTCGAGGAGATTATGGCGGCTGGTACCGCCGCTGCGCTGGTTCCTATTAGGAGTATTACGAGACAGTCGACTGGTGACAAGTTTGAGTTTGAGGTTGGTGGGGAAGGGAAGGCGGGCGGTGAGGTGTTCGGGAAACTCTTGACGACGCTCAAGGGGATTCAGCTGGGAAAGATTGAGGAGAGGCTTGGGTGGAATCAGGTTGTTGCAGCGCCGCCGAAGGAGTTGGTGGAGGCTGCTAATGAGAAGGAGGAGAGTGGGATCGAGGTGCCTTGAATCGGTGCTTGATTTTGGTTTCGGTTTTAGGAAAGTAGAATTAAAAAGTGCTTCATGATCCAGTCATACGACGCTTATTGCGCTTATAATACATATAGTACGCGATCCCAATGGGTATTGGAATCGAGAAAGAAATACATATGTCCGAAAGTGATCGGGAATCCAACATCTAATATTGCTACCGGACCCTGGCAGGCCGTAGTTTCTGAACCTGTCCACTGGACATGATATCACCTTCATCACCACTGTCCTCACTGCTCTCTTTGTCGCTGTCGTCGCTGCTGCTGCTACTGCTACTCTCTTCGCTCTCACTCTCCGTGTCTTCGGAGTCATCGGGAGAGAAGGCTCCCTTTCGAGGTGGTCCATTTATAGTGCGCTTGGGAGCAGACTTTGCAGCAGCTTGGATCTCCACTTCTCCCTTGAGACTCTTCAAAGAAGCGCGGGTGGGACGGGTGGCTTGAGAGTTGACTGCAGGCCAACCCCACGTATGAGACTGTGACGTGGTTTCCTGCGATACAGCGGGCGACTTGGTGCCGTGTTGTGCAGATGGTGGAGAGGCGGATTTGGGATTTTGCGAGGCAGAGGCAAGCTTTGACGACGAAGCCCTGTTGGCTTTATCCTCGTCATACTCCGACTCTGACTCTGAGTCGGATTCGGATGATGACTCTGAGGAGGAGGATTCGGCCTCTGAAGTCTCACCTTCGCCCTCCTCTTCATCATCATCCTCTTCCTTGTCCGAGGACACTTCGATCGGGTTTTCGGGGCTTGTTTTCTTTGCGGCGTTGGCTCGCGCTTGCACCTTCATTGCGGGTAATTCCACCTCGTCGGAACCAGAATTCTGGGATTGGCTTGACGCAGCCTTGGCCATTCCGCCGGGCTGCGTCTTGGTTGCTATCTGCGTCGCAAATCCGCTTGGGGTGGCCAACTTGGGTGTGCTGGGTGTTTTAAGTGCAGCAGGTTTGTCAGCAGGTTTTGCGCCGGTAGTCGCAGGTTTAGCGTTAACCGCGTTCCAACCTGTCTTAGCTACAGGCGATGTCTTTGCCCCATTAGCGATAGCTGTAGATGTTGATTTGGATGCGGCCGCCGTGGGCGCTACATCCGCAGCAACGGCTTTTTCCGGTGCGGATTTCTGAGACTCTGGAGACTTCTGAGACAACTTCTGGGATGACTTGGACGGCTTTCCCTTGGCCGCGGACTTCATCGAAGCTTCATGCTTCTTGATTGCTTCTTGTTGTACATTGAGTGTCTCACGATGTTTGTCAGCTTGCCTCTTATCCGCAGGCCGGGCACTCTTTGAAAGCTTTTGAATTGTCTTCCAGGTTTCATACGCAGATCTTAGTCGGCGTATATAATTCGCGTTAAGATTATCATCCTCAGCAGCTTTGATCTTGTCCTCGAATTCGGCCTTTTCACGTTCCTGTTTTTCGAACTTCTCCGCCGCTTCCCGCTCGTACTTTTCGATTTGCTCCTGTGAGAAATTGGGAGGAAAGACCATTGAGCCACCACTAATGCGTCGTGTCTCAGAGCTAGTCGATCGGGACCCTGGTGTGCTCTTTCTGGACTCGATTGGAGTGGAAGTAGCCTTCTTAGGCGCTGAGGTCGTGACTGGCTGGGAGCCTGTTACACTGAGCTCATCACCATCAACAAACGAAACAGAGCGGCGTTGCTGGTTTCTTTCCAAAGGTGTGCCTTTTCGAAGTGCCGAGTGCGGATTCTTAGCCTTCTCCGCGGGCGTACCTAGGTTCGTCGGTGTCGAGACAGTATTCGATAACGATTCACGTATGTCAGGTGCACTGACAGGTGGTACAGGCGTGCTGTTAGGGACAGTATCATTAGATTGTGTAGTATCCTGCGATAGATCGACCAAGACTTGCGGCTTCTTCTGTGGACTACTCGTGATACCAAGTCCCAGGCCGTGCTTAGGAGAATCTGTGGAGAATCTGGGCTGGCGCGGCACACCAGAGAACGATGACCTTCTACCTGGGCTAAACTGTGGCGTCCCAGGAACTTGGCTGTTTCGTCCCGCACCGTTAACTTTCGGTGGGGGTGTAGTCCGGTCCAAGCGAGGCTCCTTGTTCGGAGACAGCTGCTCAGCGCTATTCTTCCTCTTTCGAGACTGACTGCCGGGTACGCTAGTCTCTATAGGGACACTGGTAGGTATTGTAGGCCTCTTCTCTGGGGATACAGGTTGCTTCGGGCTGTTGGGCACGATCTCATCTGCCATGGCGACATCACCATCCTCGTCTTGTTCGTTCCGCTCGGGCTCGAAAGGGCTATTATTGCTCTTGCCTGATTCACGGGTGGCTTCAGACCCGCTTTCACCGCTCGTTTGATCATCAAGAGAAATATAGTCTGAATGAGTCTCCTTAGGAGGAAGCTGCTTTTGCGGCGACATTGATTGACTAAAGCTTTCACGCGCTAGCTGAAGTGCAGGTGAGTCAGCAGCAGGCGTAGTACCCGTAGCAGACTGCTTGACAGAGTTCTGGCTGGCAGTTGACTCACGCCTAGCGGGGATCTTCTTCGGTGTTGGTGCTCGTGATGAAGGGGGCGAGTCACCAAGCTCCTGGCTTGCCAGGCGCCGGTTCGAAGAACTTATCTCACGACCATGAGAAGCTAGAGCAGCGCCAAACACTGACGAGTCCCGTACACGTTGGGTTGGAGATACAGGGATTTCCACATCCTTCTCCACAGACGAAACTGGAATGTCTTTCCGGTGCTGCCGGCCAGGGGTATAATCCGACCATGAATCATAATCAGATGTGGAGCCCAGCCGAGACTCCTCCGCGATTGTCTCAAGCTGCTCGGCCTCGTGCTTCTCCTTCTTGATCCTGCGCTGAAGCTCGTACTTTTCCGCAGCCTCGTCCCAGTCCTGCGTGACCGATGGAAAGCGGACGGGTGAATTGTCGCCATTGGCTGGTTTTTGAATAACACGGACCACTCTGCGCTGGTCAAGTCCATCGGATCGGGCCTTTCCGTTGTCCACAAACACTTCCGCGACAGTCATATCCGCATCGAGATCGTCGGACTCGTGCTCATCGTCAACGAGCTTCTTGATTTCAAGGGGCCTAGCAGCGAGAACAGTCAGCGCGTCCATTCAACCCAATACCAGCCATACAACATGGACAAAGAGACGCAAAATGAGGGGCACTCACTCCGCAAGCGGTCTCAACTTTTCCCACTTGTCCTTGATCATTCCCGCCAGTCCACCTAATGTCACAGTTTCCGGGTTCTCTAGAACGATAAGAAAGCTAGCCGGCTTCCCGGCGGCAGTTCCTGACGCATTGCGATTCGAGTCATCGCGATCACGGTCTCCTAGCAACGAGCGCAATGAGAAGGTGTTGCTGGCCAGAGTCTGGTCCCGCGGGAAGACCTTGACGGTCAGTCGTAGAAAAACCATGTTCGGAAACAGAGGGTTGCGATCTTAGTGCTCAGTCACTTTAGTTGTAAGAAAGCATAATCGGGTGGGAAATGATTTGGTTATTGTGGGGGAATTCTGAGTAGTAGAGTGTTGCTCATGCGACAGCTTTAGCTTGAAGTTGCGATAGAGAAGCGCAGGGCGGGAAGGATAGGTGTAGTAACACTAAGAGCAACGCTAATACTGAGATGGGCGGGAAGACGGATAGAAGCAGGGAATTGGCTCAAAAAAAGGCTGGGTTGCCCAGCTGGCAGCTGTCACTCCGCAAGATGAGGTTGGAAGAAGCCGCAAAACGCGGCGAGACGCGTTTCACCGCCGCAGGTCGAAGCTTACAAATATCTACACCTGCTCTCACCAGCCATCCTACAAGCATTGACCTTGAAGCAATGAATTTTTCTTTTATACTAGTGACAATTCAGTGTCTAATCGCTTGGTATAATCTCACAAAATCCAAAACGCCAACTCCAAAGAAGGAAAGGAATATGTTAACATCCTAGCCATGCAGAAGACAAAAGAATCAACGTCAGTCTGGGCCAGGGGGTAGATAGGGCAAGAAAAGGGAAGAAAGACATGAATACTCCAAATTTGATCTTCGGTTTTCAAACAATCAACCAGGCAAACAGAGAAAGCCAGGGGATAAGAACTATAAGAGTCAAAATCCAAGCGGCTGCCTGATCCCCCAATGTGATATCACGAACTTGCTGCGGCCTGATGTCTTCGTGGGCACCGGCATTTGGATTACTTTTGCTAGTACCGCCAGTTTCGTGCGTCAACGGATGAGGCTGGTCTCTGAAGCCGACCATGGAAGAGGAGATGATACTCAAGGCGCTCATGTCAGCTTCCAGTGATGCACTGCCGTCCCATTCGTTCTGATGCCAGCGACGGCCGCACTGGGTGCCGGACGGGCCACCAGAGCACTGTCGAGCTGCTGCAATGGCGGATTGCTGGATCTTCGGCATGATGGTGGGTGCGGTGTAAGGGACGATTGTTGACATGAACGTCAGCCATGATGAGAGGAAACCCTTAAAGCAATCTTGATTACGATCACAGATCATCCACGGCTCGCAAGATACCTCGGACATGATTTGGCCGCCGAACTGGTCGGGGAAGAACGTGCGAAAGGTTGTTCCAAGGTAGTTGTCGATGGCTGTTTTCCATTTCGTGTGGCCATTGGTCTGTCATGGTCAGTCTTGTTCATTAACAGGGTCAGGGGAAGCTTACCAAGTTGTACATGTATGCGGCTCCGCTGAGGTAGGTTCCATAGTTGTACGTCCACTGCATATCACCATGATCCTTGCAGTCGGCTTCGATGCCAGTTGAGTCGGCAATAGTCCAGTCAGACGTCTTGAGGAGAAGTGTTGTCGCGCTCCAGTCCCAAATCTTCTCTGCCCAGTTAATATACGTTTCGTTCTTGGTATACCGACCCAATCGTGCGGCCAGCTGGAACAACCCCCCATTCGAAATGGCGTTCTTCATAGTATACCCGGCCTGATAGGGGAAGATCTGCCAGCGCAGTCCACCTCCGCAAGTCGCCATATCCCACCTTGGCACCTGGGTGTTGAAGACCCCCTGTGCGAGAGAAAGCCAAGATGGATCGCCTTTCTCTTCAGGGAAGTTAAGCTCAGCTGCAGTCATAGCAGCTAACCCCCAAAAGATCTGATCATCGTTCCCGAGGAATGAGCTGTCGTTCTTGGGGAAGAAGTCGTCCTTTCCTCTCTGCCAGAGCATTCCCTGCGAGGTGACTTCGTTGTAGGAGGTATCACCAGTCCAGTGCCAATATTGGATGAGTGTCATGAACATGGCCCCGCCTTCCCACCATGTGCCAGGGAGCTTGCCGGGGATCTGGCCGCTCTCGTTGCCATGGTAGTGGGTCATCATATTGTAAGCTACTGTTCTGGCTACGTTTCGGACGGATTCTACAGATGGTTAGGACGATTTTTTCACCTGCTTTTGATGTGAAAGACTTACTCTCATCTCCGATATTGAGCTCCATTGCGTTGACCATGCCGCGGCCGGCGATGGAAGGGGTAACGAACGCTGCAAGCAACTGTTTGCAGCGCACCATTTTGATAAGGATGAGATTAAATGAGTCGATGCAGATTTGTTAATATGGGAAAGGGCCTTGAGGAATCAGGTGCGCCCTCGAAGTCAAAGAGGGTTGTAGCGAGGAAACCTGCGTCGAGTGGTGTTACAAGTGCGACGAACTGTTTGAGCGACGTTTGTGGTCAGAAAACTTGATACAGGCACTCAGAAACGATCATTTGTCGCTGGAGCAAGCGCTGCAGCAAAAGATGAGGAAATGAAGAGAACAGTAGAGAAGTGGCGCAAAAGAGTCGATTGACATGAGCATGTTGACTTTTTCAGTATGACTCCTCCGGACAAGAGCAGTGGGCCACCACAGGACAGCAGTTCCGAAAGTTAGATCAGGACTAGAAGAGTTTTGTCGCTTCCAAAGTTCCAAGGTTGGGGAGTAGACGGGGGAAGCTTTCGAAACATAGGAACTACTGTCAGGGACTTGGAGCTTTGATGCATACTTGCAGCATATCGTGCTTCCAGGCCTAAAAGAATACTCTAGGCCACACGTTGTTGAGCCAATATATCCTAAAATGAATAACCAGCGAAATATCGTATTGTCTATTTCAAAATGATCGAGAACAACCATTACAACCATTGACTAGAGCAAGGATTGCTACATGAGCTTTTCTGTACTTCCCACCATATTTTTTAATCTAGTAACACATCACAACCTCTTTTTCAAGCTCCTCTCCGTCTTCAATCGAATAGCTGCAGCAAGAATGGCAGATGCGAGGGCCAAAGACCCAGCGTAAAAAATCGTAGGTCGATACGCTTTGATACCCCCGTCTTCACCACCGGAGGCGTCAAGAATATATCCTGCAATTGGGGCACCCTGACCCACGTGTCAGCCATTCAATTCAACAAATTTACAAAGATAAACACGAAATGAGGATGTGTCTATCAAGGAGCGAAAGGGAGAAGAAACATACCAAAAGATAACCCCCTGCCCAACCTGTTACAATCATACCCATCGCTACTGAAACCCTCGCAGATCCAAACACATTTCCGACAACCGTCGGCATCGTCGAAAAGAACCCGCCATTAGACACCCCATTTATGATCACAAAAGCGATCAGAGGCCCAATACTGTTCGATACAGGCCAGAGAACAAGCATGCTTACGCTGCTAAGTGCTAGAGATAGGAAGAGAGTATTCAGCGGTCCGAGGGCATCGCTACAAAATCCGCATACTAGGCGACCTAGAGCGGAGGAAAAGTTGAAGGCGGCAACGACCCCAGCACCGACGCTAGATTTCATGCCGAGAGAGTCGGTATAGAGTGGGAGGAAGAAGGGAGGCACAAGAAGGGGGAACGTGGCGATTGCGCCCACAACGAAGAGGAGGGTAAAGCGCGCGTCGCGAAAGAGGTGCCTATACTCTGTTAGAGTTGGAGTAATTGACAGAAAGAAGAAAACAAGGCAGGGGTACCATTCAATCATTGCGGCTTTGGGGATAGGTGCTCGTTCCGTGATGAATAGAGCCGCGGGAAAACTAGTGGCGAGGGTCATCAGGCCCAGTATTCTGAATGTCCAGGCTATGCCAGTGTTTTGAAGGAGAGCATCAACAATGAAACTGATGACGGCTCCACCAAGTCCACCACCGGCATAGACGATACCGTTGGCGATTCCCCGTTTAGCCCTGAAATACTGCGCGGGAATGACTGAGACGACCTGTGGAATGAGTGGTTAAAAGTCGTACTCCCATTATTTGTATGACCCGCTCACCATAAAGCAGAGACTAGCGACCTCGTTAGTGGACGGCAATACGAGACATTGAAATGAAAACATACCTAATTCCAATCCCCATAACAGCCCCAGCAGTGACGAACAATCCTCCAATACTTTTAAACGCAAACCCGCTTAGAATTTCCCCCATACCCAGAAGGACAACACCGAGTACGGCACACGCACGAGTCCCCAGAAGACGAATCAGCCGAGCATTTAGGACGCCTAGGAATGATATGCACGCGACAGCAAGCGACCCGACAAAGGCTAGGGTTGAGGCGGACGAAACCCCCTCCTTCACCAGGGCCGCCTGGATAATACCCCAACTGTACGAAGTCCCGATGAACCACCAGGTGATCACAGCACACGACATGATAACGACCCATCCGTAGCCGCCATCTGGGACTTCGGAGTCGGCAGCGAGAGACTCTTGCATTATCTGGTCGTCCTCGAGGATGGTCTCTGGACGCTCTGCTCGGTGCAGGCGTTCTTCGGCGCCGCTTCGCGAGGCTAATTCCACCGAGGTTGTTGATGATTGCACCATAGTTGACATGGCCTCGAGTTTTGGATCGTCGAGTCGTTTTCTGCTATTGAAGAGTCGTTCATGACGAGACGAACGGAACCGTCCATTTATCTATGGTCAGGGTTACAGTCAACACCGGTTAGGTATTGTGGGGCCTTGTCCGCGACAGGGCGTGTTATGGATTTACTTTTTTTTTTGTATCCACTTCTCGTGAAGGGCATCCAGTTTGTGAAGATTCTTTGTGGGAGAACTTCGCTTTCGCGCCAATACTACGTATTATCCAAGCTCTTTTGAGCATCCACTGGGTCGTCGGAATCGTACTCCGTTGGTCCCCATAGCTCGACTTGGCTACCAGCGGGACGGAGCATGCTCCCGAGATCTCCCATTCGAAAACCACAGGTTGTGTATAAGCCGCGATTATCTGTGCTAGTATAGGTATTAGAAAGAAGGGATACATAATGGAAAAGCCGGAGTGGGTTCGTCAGTGCTTTTTATTCATGAAAGTCGGGTCTATAAATGGTGATTATACTCGGTAGAGCATGCTATCCATATCCAGTACCACATTGCCATCTTCAACCGTTCAATTAGGATCTTAATTCTCTTTCATTCTTTACATCCGATCACGTCGGCGAGGGGCAGCACGGATGATGTTATCCACACGGAGGAGAAGCTACTAAAGTTAGTCCATGATCCTGAAGAAATATTATGGGTGAACGTACCTCAGCCGCCTCAGATGCAGAAGACACAACAGCCTTCTTCAGCTTGTAGCTTTCCACCACACCCAACTCACGCATGTCAGTAATACCACCGCCCGGCGTGAGAAGGTCCAGGCCAGAGCTGATCATGCCATTGTTGATAGCCTGTCGTAGGCGGGTAACGAGGTCACTGGAGTCGAGACCAGCGTTGTCAGCGAGGATTGTAGGGAGTTGCTTCAGAGCGTGTGCAAAGGAGTCGACAGCAAGCTGCTTCTTGCCCGTGGTGTTTTGTGCGGCTTGTTCAACGGCCTTGGACATGTTCATTTCCGCACAGCCACCCCCAAGCGTGATACGGGGGTCCTTGACGGTCTGTGAGAGGACAGCGAGGGCGTCGTGGAGAGAACGCTCAGCTTCATCAAGAAGCTGTTCTGTAGCGCCACGGAGGACGATTGTGCAGGCCTGGCCAGCAGCCACGCCGGAGAACTTGATGAGGGTGTCTTCACCAATGATGACTTCCTCAATTAAGTCACACGAACCCAGCTTAACCTGGTCGGGGTGGTCGAAAGTGGAAGCAATCTCACCACCTGTGACAAGGGCCAATCGCTCGATGCCGTCAAAGTCAGCGTGTTCAATGGACATGATACCGGCCTCGGTGAAAAGCTGTTCGGGCCAGTTGTAGATAAGTTGTCGGTTAACAAAGCAGTTGATGCCATGTGACTTAATGCGTTCCACCTTAGCCTTCATCTTCTCACGCTCCGCCTTTTCCAAATCCGCGAGCTTTCCTGTCGACTCGACCTTTACGCGGGCGCCAAAGATCTTCACCTTATCCGTGTCCATGGCAGTGTTGGCAACGAGAATCTTAGCGTTCTCCAAGCGCTTCGGTTGGTTGACACCGATCTTCTTGTCCAGAATGAATCCCTCATCGAGGTATGAGTCGCTCAGCTTCCCACCAGCCTTCTTGATAATCTGGATATGGCTGAGGTCGGTAGAGCCTCGGAGACGGAGGACGGCATCGCAGGCAAGGGTAGCGAAGTGGTCGCGGTCCTGGGCCAGGACCTTGGAGCTGAGGGTGGTGCGGGCAATGGAGTGGAGGTCCTTGCGGAACTTCTCCTTATCCTCGCTGCGGTCGACAGCGATCTTCTCAAGACAGTCCAAAGCAGCACGGCTGGCTATGCGGTATCCTTCGATGATAGTCTGGGGATGGATCTTGCGGCTGACCAGCTTCTCGGCTTCCCGCAACAGTTCCGCAGCCAACACTGTCACCGATGTTGTCCCGTCACCAACCTCGTCATCCTGGACCTTGGAAATATTGACTAGTACTTTCGCAGCGGCGTTATCGAGGGCAATCGATTTGAGGATCGTAGCACCGTCATTCGTAACGAGGATTTCCCCAGTCGACCTAGTATTGATCAGCATGCTCCTGACCCCGCCATTTGCGTTTCTCGCCCACTCACGCTGATTGTAAGATCTTGTCCATTCCCTTGGGGCCTAATGTGCTCTTCACCAGGTCACCGACGGCAATCGCGCCGACAAAGGCGGAGAGACGGGCGTTTTCTCCTTTCTCCTCGATCACATCGTCCGCAAAGATCTGTGTGGGGTTGGCGAAGGACGCCTGAATTGCGTTAGTAACGAGAAAAAAGGGGGGAAGAGGATAGCATCAGAGCACTTACCATTGTGTACAATTGGCTAGGGAAGGGAGAAACTACCGCAGAGTGGATGTTGGTAGCTCAGGGATGCACAGGAACTGGCGGAGAGACTTCCACACCTTTTTTTGGCGGCACTGGACGCCGTTTCGGAGAAGGGGAACACGTGATCTGGCCTGTTCAAAACAACCCCGCCGTCACCGAACTCCATCTTTTTGTTCAACACCTGTCCTCGGTATCATTGCTTGACCAAGGCTTCTAGTAGTTCGATTTAAACTTTTATTACAAACTAAGGCCTGTCCTTTAAGCCTTCTGGCGACAATATCTCTACGTAACCCCTTGCCTGTCGTGGGTTTCTACGTTCGACGTCGCTAGCTTGGCTGCCGAGCTGCTCGAGATATTTCCATTCTGGCTTTCTCTATCATTTTCCTCCTGCAAATGCCTCCCTCACTGGCCTGCCTGGTGCGGTAACTCCAGTTCTATCCGTCTCACATTCTACAGGCTCCTGTCCTCTCTACACGATCGGCCTCGTTCATGCGGCACTTCCCTGACCATTTGCCCAGGTCGAACCCAACGCTGAATCGTTCCCAGTGTCGTGCGGGTATCGTCATAAAAGCTAAATACAGCGAGGGAGATGGCACCAACGACAATACACTAGCTCATGGGCCAGGCATGACGCCTCTAGTTTTACGGAGCTTCGGTTCCATGGCAGCCTCTCCCCGCTAAGAACGCGGCCTCCTTCATACTAGACTAGGTAGGGGGGTCTCAAATGTACGAGGAAAATCCAAAGCAAACCGACATCAGATTTCTTTCGGAGCTCATGGCGATAAAGCGGGATCCGGTCACCCTGCTTCAAGTATCGCCTATAAGTAGGCAGGTGCCCCTAACATGGGGACTCCGTCGCACCTTCCATATTCGATTATATCGTAGGTCACTCCTTCTCGTTCACTCGGACGCCTTTTGAGGAAAGAGGAACCAACGTGCCTGCCAAATCAATGTTGGTAATGAGCTGTGCCTTCCCTGAATCTCCCATACAAGCGGCAGCTACGACAGGCGTTGCTTGGGTTGCACATTTCTCGAAGACCTGGCACCTACTATAAGGATCACTTCCTATCCACTCGCGCTGCTGGCCGAAACTGACCATCGTGCGGATGTTTGGCCTCGGAGCGATTCGATGTCTACAAAACGGCTACCTTTTGGCTCCCTTTACACACAGAGAGGGAAGAAATATTTTACAGCAACCACATCTCATTTACTATCTCCCCTTATTGAATGATATACGCAAACGTTGCCTACTCCGTAACTGCCTCTTCAATACGGCCACTATGCTCCATTTAGATGCTCTTTCGGTCACAAGCCTCAATATGAGCCGCCTTCTCTAGTCTCTTCTCATCCAAATCGGCATCAACCAGCAGCGACAGTGTTGAGAAAGCCCCCCTCCCTATCAAATAAGGTTCCGATCTCTTCAAGAGTCATACAACTTGTCTTGACAAAGGTGAAATAGATAAACGCGAAGAGCAGCGCATCCTATACGCAGGTGGGGATATAATATCGCCATCTGATTTTCTCAATGCAAACTGGGCTCATGTAACTGTTGATGACCGCGGTTACATTAATAACAAACAGGATGATTGTAAAGAAAATGCTCCGCTGCTTTGTGGTCACTGCCTCAAGGAGATAGGTGATTATCAAGGGGATCTAGTAAATGCAGATGAAGAACGAGCTTATGACAATCACGACCAATATACTGATACCCAGACTGACGGCTTCGGTGGCCATGTACCTCGCTGTCAGCGCAGTCCAGATAATGAAAGTGACATTCACGCCAGCTGCAGAAACGAGGAATACAGTCCGACGTTTGATCCGGGGGATCACAAAGGCGGAGGAAAAGCAGACGACCCAGTTGAAAATGTTCAGACTTGCGTTGACCAAGGTCTTTTCCTTTTCGGTAGTCATTCCGATCTGATCGAGAATGAGTGGAAGATAATTCGCAGTGAAGCCATCGCCCATTGTCTGCGAGCCGACGGCGGTCACTAAGCATAACCAGAGACGGTACCGGTTGCCCTTGGTGGCCGTAATGGCTTTCAGCGAATCGAGATTGAATTTCATAACTGTCTTATCAGCCTCAACACCAACAATAATCTTTCATTCAATTCAAAGCGGACGATCTCGTCTTCCACCCCATTGCCGTGGTACTGGACTAGCATTGCTCGAGCTTCTGCAATACGTCCTTTGGACACAAGCCACCGGGGGCTTTCAGGACAGAACCATACCATGACCATTTGATATGAGGGTATCACAATCTGCAATATGCATGGGATCTTCCACACCCGCTGGTTCTCGATGCGGTATGTAACGAAAGTGACCCATGCTCCAATAATCAAGCCAATGAAGATACTTGTGTTATAAAGAGAGGTGATGGCCACACATGTCTTCGGATGCGCAAGCTCAGTTAGCAGCACGGGGGCTGCAACCTGTTGCAGGAACAAACCCAGACCAACCAGCAGTTTGCCACCAGTAAACATTTCAAAGCTAGTGGAGAAAGTTTGCATGAGAGCCATTGAAACAACAAGGGCAGCGCCAGACGAAAACATGATCTTCCGTCCGAACCTCTCGGTCAGAAGGCCTCGATGACACATGCCACGAGTCCGCCGACGGAGGCTGAGGCGCCAAAAAATCCTAAGCGCGAGCCGCTTGGGTGGTCGAAATTCTCCATGAACACGTTAACAGATTGCAATCCGTTTGTTAGGCTGTGGTCGAACCCCCATGCCGTAGATGTGAGGAGCGGAGCGATTAGGAGGAGGTACAACTTTATAAGACTGCTGACCTTGTACCATGGGGGAACGTCTCGAATGAGCTGCTGTACCCGCTCTTGATCAAGCTCGGTAGACATTGCGCGGGTTGAGGGAGCCTTTCTGCTGATATGACTGAAAAACTCTTCGCTTGACAGACAGAGAGATGAAATGAAGGATTACTCAAAGTTGTTTCGTAGAGCAATTTTGAGAAATGCTCGGGAGACCGAGTGGACCGAGTGGCATTTATTGCCTGGAGCAGGCTGTGCTCGAACCCTTTGTCGCCTCATCTGCTCGCCTTCCCCGGAGCAGACATTTTTCTTCGGAATGATACTTGCCTAAAACAAAATGCCTTGTAAGTTTTGGCTAAATATACAGAAACAACATATCAGTCGGGACGCTTGAGCATGCCAGTGGAGTGGTTGCCACTCCACTTGGGGAAGCGTCTGGGGCATTCAATTGCGGAGGATACATGGGACTGGATCCACTCGTAAAGTCTCCCCTATCGTGGCGAGACTTCCCCATTCGCTTGATCGTTAACACGACAAGCCATTCGCATGTAAGGCCAAGACTAGCTGTCCCAGCGGATTTACGATACTGCTGCGACGACTGCTGGATACGGAAGCTCCATGCGAGACTTCATAGGCCGTTCGCCCCGTAAGACGTCCAATACCACCACGCACTGCGTCTTTCTTTACAGCTAGGATAGAAATGGCGAGGGCCGCGATGCGAACCTAGTGCTAACTATACCCTAAGCAGCAATTCGAGCTCTGCGTTCACCTGAACTCACTCCAGAGCGGACAAGGTATCGTTGACCGACGGAGACCTCTGCACTCGGCACATTGATGTAGCGAAGGGGGGATAGAGCGAAAACGATGTCAACCCCATGACTGGCCTCGGCCATACCCCTCCGTCAAACTCGTCTCACACGCGAGCCAGTTCGAGACTTCTGTAGTGAGCTCAGGCTAAATGACTATTGCTCGGGACCATAACCACCGAGCGAGAAGACATTTGGCGCAGGAATCCTTTTGTACGTCCTTTATTGGCTCTGGCTCTCTAGCATGGTGGCTGCATGTGAGGGCATTCGCGGTTGAACCGTTGGGCAACGGCAGAACTGCTGTGTCATTGGCTATCTGGGCCGTTCAGGATTTCGCTTTATATGCCATTTCGGGTATCTCAATACGATATACGACAAGATTGCCGTTTACAGATCGTGTGGGACCTCCGTGGAGACAGCTCGTTCTTGGTTCTTCTCGCGCCGGTGGAAATAAGTTTGAGGGTGTCGGAGCTCGTGGCGTACGTATTATTCGGTCCACAACCGCAAGAATATCAACGTCTGATTCCTCAAATCTAGCAACGATACTGCACTAAATACAGGAGGAATAGGGGTAATCTGACTAACTAGAATAAAAATTAAAAACGATACAAGGAATGACTGGAAATGACCGAGCGGGCGCTGACTAACGGTAAGTTCTGCGTTGAAGCAAATTACTAGCGGTCAACTAAGGTGCGACAGAGGGCCATACTTGGTCCCTAAGGCCTAGGTACGCCCTTTTTTCTTCCATTGCTCGGGGCCTTTCGGAAGGCACCCAGGGATGGACCAGAACGAAGGTGAAAGTGTATGCAGATTAGAGTCTAGCGGAGAGAAGAAGCGCTCGTGGTAGCTCGCCCTTTCCTCCCAGTGCCGTTGGCAGTTTGACTTCATATCCCACCGTCTGATGGCCACTTCCTTTATCCTTAAATTGTAAGGTACCGGATGAATTCCACACGATGCCGCAGCTGACGTATGCCCTTTGACGAGTTGAGCCCTTCGACTGAGCTTGAGTTATTTCTTGGGTAAAGCAGAACTTACACGTATAAGAGACTCGAGCGAACGATACATTAGATATCTACGTCTTCAAAGGTGCACCATTCCTCCCCAGCCCCGACTGCAAACACCCCAATCACAGGCCCAGTGAAGTCGCACGACGACATATCCAGCGTGTCGATCAAGCCAAATGAATTCCACCCACTACTCTCGCCAGCCTGCTCAACTCGGTACATGAAGTGAATGAACTGCCCTGTGTAAAGTACTCGGAATTGAAGCTTTGTCGCCCTTACAAAGTGGACATCCACTCTCTTTTCCCTCGAGATTGGAGGATCTTTTGCGCCATTCTTCACTTCGAAAGCCAGCGTTCCATGACCTGGCTCATACATGATCCTGGCATAGCGATGTTCGTCTTTGTAGTATGCCATTCCCGTTTTCACCTCCGTGGCTCCGAACAGAGAGGTCAGGACCAGATCAGCCGTGGCTGACCCCTCGAGACGTCGCTGGCGTCGCCCAACAAAGGCTGTCGGCTCCCCAGTACACTGCCCAAGCTCCGTGGGTAACGGCACCAACGATATTGTTCTCCCGTCGCTCGAAATCTTGGACCTACCGGGATCCGGATCCCGAATGCAAACTAAGTCCATCTTTGGATCGAAGGGCGACGGAACAGCCTCGATAGGAGGTGACATCGACAAACCTTCTTCTGAATCCCCATTTCCCAGCCGCCGCCGCAACGTCCGCGGAATTGGCTGCTGAATCTGCGGCCATATTTGTCCCTCTGGCCAGTCGACAGCTGTGAGAAAGGTCTCACGACCGAGGACCATTCGTCCGGCCCGGTCCCTTCGCACGGCGAGACAGACCATCCACCAGTTTCCCTGTAGATCTTGGACTAGATCGCCATGTCCATTGTATTGGCAGTATGCAGACGGATCCAGTGTTGTGGTAGGTTGGAGAACGGGGTTATGGTCGCAGGTCTCATAGGGGCCCCAGATAGTCGGAGCTCGAGCGATGGTGAGACAATGTCCCTCGTGCGTGCCGCCTTCTGCGACGAGAAGATAGTATGACCCGTTGCGTTTGTATATATGCGGCCCCTCTGGAATCACTTTGGTATAGCCGTGCCAAAGGACCTTTTCCTCGCCTAGTTTCTGGCCTGTTTGCAAGTCGATCTCGAAACAATTTATACAGCACGAGGGTGAAGGCGTCCATGCGGAACCGGCGAGATATGCGCGCCCATCATTATCAACGAACAAATCGGGATCGATCCCGTGAAAGTCGAAGAAAACCGGATCACTCCAAACCCCAATGCCAATATCAGCCGTGGAAACGATGAAGTTCTGAAACGTCAACCCGGATGCCCAGTCACCCTTGTCCCTGCCCGGATCATATACAACATTCGTGCAGACGATATACGTCTTCCCATTATAGTGTCTGATCGTCGGCGCATATAAACCACCTGTAGCAGGCGCCTTCTCGCCTGAACCGTTATCAAGAGGATTCAACTTAGTACTCGACCGCGCAAGACTAAGCTGTGTGGGACGATGGATCGCGTTTCCAATATGGCGCCAGGCGATGAGGTCTCGGGAGGCGTAGATGGGCAAGCCGGGAAATAGGTGGAAGGACGATGTGACGAGGTAGAACATGTCGTGTATGCGCACGATTGAGGGATCAGGCGCGAAGCCGGGGATTATGGGGTTGCGATACGCCATGGCCGTGGTGCAAAGAGGGTGCTCAGGAGGATGGCTGAGGGTGCTGCACCGCAAAGGATCTGTGTACCTTGGGCCTTTTCTATTTTTCCCCATGGCAGATCTGCTCGGCAGTCATAGGTGCCTAATACATTACAACGGGGGTGTTGCCAAGCAATCAGAATCAAGATTCTGAGTCGAAAGCTAAAACGAAACATGCGAGTGCATTCAGGCTAAATAAAGAGGTGCAGGCACTCGGTGGAAAAGGCCCCGACCGACCATACATACCCACTTCCTCTAGGCCAGGCCCTAATCCTGTTACGCCATCCGTAGTAGGTCTTTTTGAACCTAAATATCCTTGATAATGTCCTAACTTCAAATGTCTCCACCTGAATTAGCTGTCGTGGGAGATAAACAATGACAATATGCCTCTATCCAGGAGTAGAGTTGTATCAAGTTCCCATGTTCCTTGTTGAACAAAGTACGCATGAATAAGGTCGCAAAAATGTTATCCTTTGCTACCACTACACAGGGCGTACTTATATAAACAATGCAAACCCGGAGACCAATTTGCGTTTTTGACTGACCACTGTTCTCCAATTCTACAGTACGACCTCGACACCGACGAACCGTAGACCTAGATGTAGGTAGGCTTAGACCTCGGACCGAATATAGGGTTCCAGAAATTCGGTGTTCGGTAATCATGGTTGCACTAACGAACTAACTAGTAACTAGTACGCCCCATCGTGTATGCTATAAATTACGCTCAGGGAAAGATAGCTAGTATCGTGCCTCTAAGCACTGTCTATGCAAATAAAGTCTCAGGGCGCTGGCCTTAGAGAATCTATATCAATTACCAGACATCGATATACCAGCAGACGGAGTCAGGAAGTATCCTGATGTACGAAGTAGTCAGTTATGTACAGTACGTACATAATACACGACCTCGGATCACAGATCATGTGGGCCCCGGTGGTGGAGTCTGTGGTTCCAATAATTTTCTTATTCGGCACATTCAGATATCTGCCAGCGACTGCCTCTTGATCAACCATGCATGACTCTGGTGCTTTGCCTAACGACCTGGCCAGTCACTGGCAGAACACGGATTGGTCTGCTTCTCGCGATCACGAATTTTCAGATGCCAATACAGACACCAATGTCGCCCAGCGCTTTAACTTGAATTCCACTACGGGGCTAAATCCAGAATCCTTAAAAAGCGGAGCGGCAAATGGAGACTTCACTATTGACAATTTCTCGGAGTGCGGCCTTCTGGATCCCGACATACCCTGGGATGATTCCAACTTCTTTTTGCCCCAAGGCGCCTGGAGGCCCCCGGAACCCTGTACATACTGCCGTCGTATGCGACTGCAGTGTTTCTCGCTTCAGACAACCGATGCCAATCCAAATCCCGTCACAGCATGTTCGAGTTGCGTAGCGCTCTTCCGCCAATGCAGTCTTGCGGAGCGACACATGCGGCAGCCGCATGACTACGAAACTGCCCACCCTGTTATTGATCAGCTGCACGGTGTCAGGGAGGAGGACTACTTTGAAGGCGAAAATTTGGTCAATACTGCCATACCGAGCGAGATAGGAACCCACGAGCCCGTCATACCTTTAGACAGCAGCAACTTATCACAGCCGCCGAGCCAGGCAAGCGAGAGAGAACGACGCAGTTCTCTCCCTCACTCTCGCTCTGTCAAGCGAACACGGCCATTGAGATACTGGTTTGCCCGCAACCTCGATCATCCATATCCAACGAAGGCGGAGAAAGCTGAGCTGGCAAGCGAGACTGGTATGACAAGAACCCAGATTAACAATTGGTTTTTGAATGCGAGACGGAGAAAGCGCCAGTCGGAAAAGGCGCGGGGAAATCAACACTCTACCTTTATTCATCAGGGATCACCGATGCCTTGTTCGTCACCTATCAGCATGATGACTCCCCTGGATCGCTGGCGCCACTCACCTCCAGAGGACGATCCCATCGCCATCTCGCCGGCCGCGCTGGAAAGGGCACTAGAAGATGACTTCTACAGCACGCACATGGCGTCGCGGGATTCAGCCAGTACTCGTTCCGGCAGCAATATGCATGGCTACGCATCATCCTCTGCCAGCGGAAACTCATGGCTTCAAAGCCAAGCTCAATCCGTGTATACAACATCAACCCAAGCGTCTCCCAGCTACTTCTACAACTCATATGATAGCAGCTCCCTCAGCTTTCTATCCAACTTCGAACCTCTAAACACCTATACGAGCAACGACGCGTCTACGGAATTACCTTCACACTCCGCCTGCAACAATGAACCTTCTTCTTCCACAACTGCAGCAACATTATCCCACCCACCAGCCTTCCAGTGTACATTTTGCTCCCGGAAATTCAAGAAAAAATTCGACTGGACGCGGCACGAGCTCAGCGTGCACATGCCCCGCCTCACCTCCTGGGTCTGCGCCACGCCCCTCGCAAAAGGCGAATCACGCCTCATCTGGCGCGCCGGGCAAGACAATCCGGAGTGCATCTTCTGCGGGCTCGAGTCCCCAACCGATGAGCATTTCCAGTCGCACGAGTTTGAGTACTGTGGCGAGGGGCCAATGAGTAACAGAGTCTTTCCTCGCAAGGATCATCTGTGGCAGCATCTGTACAAGTTCCATGGCTGTCGCAAGCGGGATGCATGGACGCCTGATCTGGCCACCCTGAAGGTCAGCACCGATGCGGTCCTGAGCCGCTGTGGGTTTTGTAATGTGGACATGGTTAGTTGGATGGAGAGAGAGCGGCATTTGGCTGAGCATTTTCTCAGAGGTTTCACAATGGACAGTTGGGAGGGCGGGGAGAATGGTGGGGTTGAAGTTTAATCCGCAGGTACGTGATAATGTAGTGGATATGTTTTATATCCACTGTACGGTACATATGCTACCACCGAGTAAATGCATGACTGTACGAGAAACGGAATTACCAACTTGTCTAGGCGTTTATGTTTAGCGAGGCAGTGGCTTTGACCTTGAAGCTGACGTCGCTGCCATTTGAGAGGGTAATAGTCTAAGAGCGACCCACACTAGTTGTTGAGTATGTACTTCTTTGTCTAAATCTAGTGAAATATATTTTGACAAATGGATTTTGATCAGGAGAGGTACGTGACAAACTCCTTTGGTATAGAAGTCACATCCGGGTAACATGAACTATACTAAGAACACACTTAGGCGATGATATCAGTATCAGGTTAATCATATAGATTCATCCAGGTCTTGTTGCAAATATGGGCTCAGACTTCTACTATAGCAGATCTATGATTGGATGGTGGGGCTATTCTAGAAAAGTCCGCAATGTGGCCCGAGCTCCAGACCGCCCTCCAGCTTTCGTTGCCATGCGCGATCTGGGCTCGGAAATACCTCCAAATCCCTCTTCAATTGCTCCATTGTCCGAACCCTCCCGTTACTTTTCTTATAGCCATGGTCGCCGAAGAGGAGCAAGCCGCACTTGCGCAAAATAAGCGCCGACACTCGGCCGTAGATGCCGACGAGGAGAATGGTACCCCGTCACCTAGCACCACCGGCAGCTCTCTCTTGCGAACAGAACTAACAGCTCAACAGGAAGCGACTCATCAGACGACGACTTCGGCCCTGCCCTTCCAACCGCCGAAGCGCCGAAGAAGAAACGCCGCAAGCTCCCCTTCGAGAAGGTCTACGTCAATGCGCTCCCCGCGTCGCCACGGTATTCGAAATCCCTCATGCACAAGGACCAATTGTCCTTTGTTACGGTAACCCCGCATACGGACTTTCTGATTACGTCGTCTATCGATGGAGTCGTCAAGTTTTGGAAGAAGATGGCCGTGGGTGTGGAGTTTGTCAAGGAATTCCGAGCGCATGCGACGGAGATCCGAGGTGTCAGTGTGAGCGCAGATGGACGGAGCTTTGCGACGACTGGGTCGGACAAAACAGTTAAGATCTTTGACGTTATTACATTCGGTATGCCTGCTGTCATTACTTTAGATCGCTCGAAGCTAACGACGTAGACCTACTCGCGATGCTGACTCTCGACTTCGACCCCCGCTGTATCTGTTGGGTGCACCCCCGCGGCGCATCGCTGCCACTCCTCGCTGTGACCGACGAAGCCAGCAGCCTGATTCAGATATTCGACGGGCGAGGCGAGAATCCCACACCCCTCCACACTCTTAAATCTATCCATCGCAATCCCGTAGCTGCAATTGCGTTTAACGATGCATATGACTGTGTCATCTCAGCCGATGAGTCAGGAATGGTCGAATACTGGAGAGCCTCAGACAGCTCATTCGAGAAACCAGACAACGTCTTCGAGCTCAAATCATCCACGAACCTCTTCGAATTCAAGAAATCTAAATCTACCCCGTCATCGATAACAATTTCCCCGTCGGGCAAACAAGTCGCAACAGTCTCTTTTCCCGACCGCCAAATCCGTGTCTTCGACTTCGCCTCTGGAAAACTCTACCGCAAATACGACGAATCACTCTCCACAATCACAGACATGCAACAAGCCGGCACGGCGCTACACACGCTCGATGCCGTCGAATTCGGCCGCCGCCTCGCCGTCGAGCGGGAGCTTGAAAACCCGGTCACAAAATCCAAGATCAATGTCATCTTCGACGAATCCAACCACTTCCTCCTCTACGGCTCCCTCTACGGCGTCAAATGCATAAACACCTACACCAACCGCGTTGTCCGCCTCTACGCCAAGGACGAACCCTTCCGCCCGCTAAACTTAGCAATGTACCAGGGCCAGCCGCAAAAGAAGGGGGTTGTAACAGTCTCAATGGCCGCATCCGCGAACCCGCTCCTCGCCGAAGCCGAAGAGCGCGACCCCATCCTGGTCACAACGGGCTTCGCCAAAATCCGCTTCTACCTCTTCACCAATGAAACCGAGATCTCAAAATCCACCCGCGACATCCAGAACGAACGACCCACAGACCCGTCCGCCTCAAAGGAGTCGGCCGCAGCGCAGAAACAAGCTGAACTCGGCACCTCTGCAATCCTCCACACAACCCTCGGCGACATCCACCTCCGCCTGTACCCGAGCGCCGCACCCAAGGCCGTCGAGAACTTCACAACGCACGCCCGCTCGGGCTACTACAACAACACGATCTTCCACAGGGTGATCCGCAAGTTCATGATACAGGGCGGCGACCCGCTCGGCGACGGGACCGGTGGCGAGTCCATCTGGGGCGGCGAATTCGAGGACGAGTTCTCGTCCCTCAAGCATGATAAAGCGTATACGCTGAGCATGGCGAATGCGGGCCCCAATACGAATGGGAGCCAGTTCTTTATTACGACGGAGAAGACGCCGTGGTTGGACGGGAAGCATACTGTCTTTGGGCGAGCAGTGCAGGGGCTCGATGTTGTGCATAAGATTGAGAATGTCAAGACGCATAAGGAGAAGCCTGAGGTGGATGTGAAGATTGTTAGTATCTCCGTTTCGTGATCTCGAGGAGGATTATCATCCATTGGATATCTATTGCGGGCGAGGCGAAAGATGGTTGGGAGAATTGTAGCATATATATCGCATCTACATGATACACTTTTACAAGAACTTATCCCGTCATATCCTCAGCCCCACATCCCACCTACTGATCGCCGTAGTGACAATGTAAAATCATACCATCATCGATTGGAAAACACAGTAAAGGTAAGTAGAGTAGAAAGAAAGGAAACTATATTCAGCCAAAATGAAAGAGGCAGAGGAAGGGAGCCAAAGACAAATCGTATAGACAGACATCTAGACACAGGGCTCGATGCAAGTAAATCTGAAAGCGAATCTTGAATAAATCCAACGACGAAGAGAAGAGGAGCAAGCCACGAACGCGGAACGCCGATATATGCAGATCAACGGCACCATCAAAGGGAACAGTCGAGCCAAACTGCTCGACAGAACTGGCCGGTTACGATGTTATGTCGATCGGATTGCTTCGTATGGAAGCACTAGTTGCAACAGTGCAGAAGTGAAGATCATCGCGGCGCCTCCCGAATCTCGACATCGTCTAGACCCTGCGGCACCTTCTGTAGTCGCGAGGGCGCAATGGCCGGCCGAGTTGGGATAACGTTGGTCCGCGAGCTGCTTGCGATAGAAACTGTATTCATGGATTCGTGACGACGCACAACCGCGGCTTGCCGGACAGGCCCTGGTACGGGCGAGTCAAAGTTCCTGTTCGAGGAAACCCTGCTACCGGATTCGTGTCCGTGATAGAGATTCGGGTGTTTCGCGTCGTGGCGCTTCTTGAGCCAGATTCCGACAGCGGCGATAGTAGAGAAACCAACGATAAGCACAATGACCATGATCACCCATTTGTAATGGCCATCCCACCTGGAGTTTTGTTAGCTATGCTGAAACAGTACTTGTACGGAGTTCTCGGTACAACTGACCAGGATTGCGGCTGCGGGTTGTTGCGGCTCCCCGAGGCCGAGCTGGATGCGGTATCTGCTGCAGCAGTTGAGTTTGTGCTGTCGGTATTGTTGGAATTGCTGTCCGAGTTATTGCTATTGCTATTGTTGTTGCTGTTGCTGTTGCTGTTGCTGTTGCTGTTACTGGCCGTGGTGCCTTCGGTCTCATCGTCCGTATCGGAACTTGTGTCCGTGTCCTCCGTGTCCCCCCCGTTGGCGCAGAAGTTGTTGTACCATTGCTGCAAAAGCGTGGCTTCGGCTTGGGTGGTGCAAACAGTATCGCAAGTACCCCATGGGGTCGTCTGAAAGGCAGCGAGCAGAGCCGACTGGCAGAAACACGTAACATAAGTCTGTTGGTTGGTGACGGCCGTGGTTGGCGGCGTACAGGCGTCGTCGGCTTGGATGAGGTTGGGACAGGTCAGTCCGCAGGCGGGAAACGAGTCGGAAGCGGCGGAAGGGAGGAGGGAGACATCTTGGGTAAGGATTGTCGAGGAGAAAGCGAGCGTGAGGTAGAAAAGTGTCGGAAGCGATCGTGAAGCCAAGGGCCAGGACCCTGAAGTCCCTGAATTTGATGGCATTGCTGCGGGCGACTCGGAGGCTGGCGGTGGAGACCGTCGAGGAATGTAGGAGTCGCGCGCCGTCAGTAGCCCACCATTACCTGCAAGAGGAACGAGAGAAAGAAGGGGGAGGGGTGTGAGTGAGAACGGAGTGGGAAATTAATTAACGAAAGACTAAGTTAGTCGGATGATGGAGAGAAAGTCTGGAGCAAAAAGTAGCGTGGGCAAAAGACAAGACGCGGACCCGGTTGCGGCAGTCGCCGTCACAGGTTCAGTCACCACGATAAATTGCACAAACCCTTGGCTTTGCTGCTAATTAGCCGGAGTCTGCGGGAGAGCCTAGCGGTGCTATTAATATGAAGACAAATATTGGCTGCCCTCAGGCCTTGGAAGCCCGCCCAGTCTTTTGTGTTCTTCCCCTCTCTCCGTTGCCCTCGCTTCCAAGGTTCTTTGCTCTTGTGTTTCCTTATTGCCCGAAACGGCGAATGGGAGAGCGTTCCAGCCCAGGGTCCAGCAAGGTCTCCAACTTCTCCGCTTGCGTTGTTTGCAGCGCAGCGTCCGAATGCGTGCTTGCTGACCATGTCAGTCTGATCTGTCTACTGCATCGCACTAATTCCACTAGCAAATCCTGCCCGCAAAGCCCAAAGACACCAGGCGATGCAACGGTGCGACGGTGATACAGCCGTCGTCGTCACTTTTAATTTGCTGAGTTGCGAGCTGGTAGCTCTTACGTCGTTGCTCGTGTTTATCCTGATCTTCGTCGCGTCGCCCGGAAATCGGATCCACGGATCGTCCTTGGAGGATCCAGTGATCATCTCAATGATTCAATCACGGACTCGAATTGGTCGAGGCCGGCTTGGCTCAACGTCCTTCCCGAGGCGAGCTCGATCTCTGGTTCAGCCTGGCAATTACAACTCCATAATGATTCAATTGACGTGGCTATCGCTCTACTGGAGGTAATCGGCAATAGAAAAGCTAATCGGCTGTCCGATCTCCGACCTAAGCACGAGAGAATTAATACCGATACCCTTCTCCCGCAAAAACTGCTCGTCTCCGGTCGTCTTCGCCTCGCGCACGCGAAGGGACCCGGTGAAACTATGAATACCCGGTGCACTGAGCCGAAATTCAACTGCTCCATCGCTCTCGTCCGGGGCAGCTCCAACAATGGACGCGTATACATCGCTATAGCTACCCAGTCTCCCGTTCGGCACCAAAACCTCAATGCGCTCGATCCCTGTCGCTCCGGACGGATGCTGCGTCACAGAGTTCAAGTCGTACGTGACTCGGCGAGTGCGAGAGGTTATATCATGGCAGAAAAACGGCGCATCTGTGCGCCCTCGCGGGTAGAATTCATCTCCCGGAGTCCCGTCGGTCTTGTTGTACCCTGGCTTCACAATCTTCCAGCGTACATCGATACCTTCAGCGTTTTTGCGGCCGCCCTCTCGAGGCGGCAGGTACGTCATTCCAACCCCACCATCTCCTGGTGTACTTGCCAGGGCGTTTGCGATGCGTTCCTGGCTGGATTCGGCTGTGATTGGCTCGAGTGTTGTCAGCGCGAAGTCGCCCGGTAGTTGCGCCCGCCAGTCTTTGGGCTTCGTAATCCAGTTGTAGAGCTCTAGGTAAGTGCCGTCGCGGAAAATTATGAGCTTGTTGCGGCTTAGGCCACCTATGAGTGTGTCAGCGTTTGTCAAGATGAGGTAAACATGAGCCTTGACCAACCAGTGTGGACGCCACCGTCAATAACGGTGAAGTTATCTGTAATCCATGTCGGTAGTGTCTCAAACTGCTCTTGGCTAAATTGAAGGAGCAGATGATCGAGGTAGACTTGCTGAGATGCCATCTTTTCCGGTGGCTGTCGTGTTGCAAGAGTGATGCGGCTTGTCGGTGCGGGGTTGACCTTCTACTTGACTCTGGAGGCTGCGACTGCTCGTCATCCAAGCCAATCTTGCATCACACGTTCTCCAACAATAGATTGGACCCTGGCTCTTACACCAGTTTGTCTCCACGTACAATCTTTACTCTCCCGGTTCCTGCATCAAAGCCTTTCAAGTTATTCTACCTTGATTCTTATCGTGTTTGGGAGTCCCATATGCCGCATCCGAGTCGATGCATACCCTCGGATTTGATCCTGGTGGTGATCCCGGCTGCTAGCATTGTCATATGCCGGTTCTAGCCATATCAGAGCGTCTTTTAAAGAGAAAATGATCACTTCCCCCCCTCTTCTTCGAGGCCTTCACCCTTCCTCGGTCGTGTCCGCCGTGGATCGGAGCACTAACGAGAGGTCATCTGAGCATCGTAACGGTCCTATACACCAAACCCTAAGGGGTCACTTGATAGGTACCTACGTCACAGAGGAACTGCAGTCGAATATTCCAGCGCAAGTTATAGAAGCCTGCTAAGGCACGCTTGAAAGTAGACTTGAAAGAGCCCTTGAAGACTTGCTTAAGCGCGAGACCACTCGGAGAACCTTGAGTCGGTCGTTAATTTGATCGTAGTATAGGCCATGCTATTCGTAGAAATCGGTTAGCATGGATGAGCGTATCCAGGAAACAAGGTAGCAAGAAAGAGGAAAGAATGGCGGGTGACACTGACTTTCCAGGCGTCCCAGGTCCGCTTGATCTTATTTCACCTCCAAGGAGGTTGAGTAGTTTGGTCTCTCTTAGCTAAGTAGTTCAGAAGCCGTACAAATGTTGTGTAATACCTCGATAATCTATCACAGTGCTCCAGAAAAATGGTTGCCATTGGTGAAGTACCACCAGCCACAGTAGTCGCTTGGGGGTATTTAGAACCCTAAGCGAACAGACATCAGTAGTAGTACTCGATAGTGTCATGGAATGGGGTTTAAAGAGTGGAGAATAGACCTTACCAAGTTAAGTCCAAGCTTGGATCTGGATGGTGTATGATTTTCTATCTAGAATTGCTTCAACAACTGCTCTCTTGTGCGATAACGCAGCGATCCTGCCGACGGAGTAGGTGGAATTATCCAACTACAGCAATACCCCAGCCATAGTTTGATAAATAAGGACGTTTTCCAGAAAACGTCTAGAGGACAAATCCAGGTAGACCGCCAAGGTCCTATTCAATGGCAGCCTTCTGATAATGTCTGTGGGGGCGAGGAACTCAATTGTGCCTTCCTTTATTATATCTTTGTGCTTCTCGAAGGCAATCGAGAAGTGCTCGACAAAGTGGTCGCCTACGTCCAAAATGGGGGACTCGCTATCATCGCCGGCGGACGTTTTTCAGAGCATATGTCGCATGACCACGCTATCAACGACTGCAAGCGTTTTTTCGACGCCTTCGGCCTACCCTGGGAGAAAGGAACCAGTTTTTTATAACCGCTGCCTATACAAATTCAATGAGGAGTGCGCTTTGCCTGGAGGCATCGACATGCGTTGGTGGCCTCGGAATTTTCACCTGAAGGTGGTCAATATCAAGAATGCGCAACCCCATGACAGGATATTCATTCCAAACGAAGACGCCGAAGTCGAGCGTAGTGTCTTCGCCCAGCCACGCGTGGACCCCAATCTAGCCGCAGTCACTGGAGCTTTTGTCGGGAGCGGGTATCTTCTCTACGTTGGAGATACCCACTGGGAATGGGAATCCACTCGCATTGTTTTAGGCGTACTACAGACTTATCGTTCATGAGATACTTGCACGGTGAAGGGAAAAGTTGGTTAGGCAGCATGATCTGAAATATCAAAAAGGTATTGGCTCCGTAGCACGAAGATTTCGGGGTGGTGGTGATGCTTATCGTTTACTACGGAGCACTATAGAGATTTTCGTATAGCATAGACAGTCATTAGCAGAGTATAATAGTAATAATACAGACAACAATGAAGCTGAAGGACTGATCATCCTTGTATTCTTCTACCAACAATAGGCATCTGATAATCTCTGTTTTTGTGTAGTCCAAAGAGCAGTAGTTCCCCCCAGCCCTACCCTCCTTGAAATCTACTAGAAGCTTGATACGCCGGTCTAGAACTCCCCTTATATAGATGGATACTCCGTAGTGTACCTATATCCGATGCAGTGAGGTGTGGTGGATCCCGTTCTCGCCCATCCCTCCCAATCTTTCTTTTCACAGAACCTTTGGTTGAGGTGTGAAAGGTCGAGACCCGGATATGTGAGATCTCCAAAGGAAGGTGACAATGCAAGGCTTATGGATTAAGCTTGCGACCCTTCAGAAGGGAGCTATGAGTTACTTTTACATGGGTAAGATTGTTGCTGGTAATCTGCTGATAAATAAGAGGATGCTTGAGTTTTGCTGCAACCACTATTATGGCTAACTAGAAGCTTTCATGTGAATCTCTGTAATCTGGAGATTCTTGCAATGTCTAGGGCCTTTAGTACTCCTGCCCTTAGTTAATCAAGCTTCGAGGTCATAGTAGAAGGCTTGGGTCAGGTTGATCAACACTAGAAGTCTAAAAGGCGTAGTCTATTTCCCTGAAGGTTTATCCTACTTACTGGAGGGTAGCCAGTAAAAGCTCAGATATTATATACCTACAAGTCTTTTGGAAACCATCGCTTTGCTAACCGGCTTGGAGGGGGATCCTAAGTTTCAACCCACTTTTGCCTCAGTCCTGGTAGTACTCTTTACAATCAGAACAATCTCAGCCTCTCGGATCTCTCCATGCGATGGCTTTTGGCAGACACTGCATGCGAAATTCGATTGAGATTCTAGGGTCAATTTGCAAAAGCCACTTGTTATAGCAACAAAATTTCACAACTTTCCGCGTCTTTTATCAAAAAAGGTCTGAGTACTCTCTTAATGAATCGCACGAGTACGACACAAGGGGCCATTCAATAGATTCTCCATTCCTCGTCACTTTGCTTCTTCATATATCTGTAGTATATACCGTAGCTATTCTCTAGTAGCATAAAGGCCAGAGGCTGCATGTGGGCTTCTCCATGAGTCAAGCTAGCCAAAATGGATTCTAAACGATTACATAGCTCCGTGATACGTTCGGTTAGCCCGTGTTTCAAGACCCTACTATATCTACAACGACAGCAACCTCTGACCTAGGCTCCCCTCCAAATCTTCTCAACATAACCAAAAGCAAGGGGCCGACATGTCGCAGGCAAAACCCCGCACAATCCTCGGTTTGATGACGTTCGGCCCGGACGCCACTACCGGAGCCCGAATAACCTCCTTAGATGACTTCAACAAACTTCTCGACTCCTTCCAAGCACATGGCTACAATGAAATTGATACTGCTCGAGTCTACATGGCCGGAAAACAGGAATCTTTCACGGCCCAGGCGGGCTGGAAAGAGCGTGGGCTAACAATCGCGACAAAATGGTATCCACTGCAGCCGGGGTTCCATAAGCCGCAGCTTCTTCGACAGAAGCTTGAGGAGTCCCTGCGTGAACTGGGGACGGATACGGTTGATACATTTTACCTTCATGCTCCGGACCGTGCGACGCCATTTGTGGAGACGTTAGAGGAGGTGGATAATCTATATATGGAGGGGAAGTTCAAGAGGCTGGGGTTGAGTAACTATACGGCATTCGAGGTCGCAGAGATCGTTATGACCTGTCAGGCCAGAGGATGGGTAAGACCGACGGTTTATCAGGCTACGTATAATGCAATTAGTACGTTCGGATTTGATATGATGGTGTTTGAAGTCTCGGTACTAATGCCGACACGCAGCTCGAACTATTGAAGTGGAGTTAATTCCCGCTTGTCGGCGTTACGGACTAGATATCGTCATTTATAATCCAATCGCCGCTGGAGTTCTAGCTGGAAGATATAAGTCTTCTGATATACCCTCGAATGGCCGATACAGCGCCCAGAGCCCGACAGGGCACACGTATCGGGATCGATACTTCAAAGACTCCACGTTCGAAGCTCTCAAGATCCTCCAAGCCGCGGCGAGTAGATACGAGTTGACAATGGCTGAATGCGCTTTTCGGTGGATAAGACACCACTCACAGTTACGCATGTGTCCTAGAGGCAATGATGGAGTTGTTATCGGGGTCAGTAGCTTGGCTCAGCTGGAGAGCAATCTGCGTGATATGGAGAAGGGACCGTTGCCAGATGATGTTGTTAGAGCTTTTGATAAGGCGGGAATGCTTACGAAGGCAGAGGCAGTTGTTTACTGGCATGGACAGCTTGAGTATGATTATGATACTCAGAAGGTACTATTCGGAGGCTCGTAGGGGGATGGTGATATTTCTCGGCGTGGACATCGCTGTGCTGGATATGACAGTGCATTGCCCTTCTAAGTGATCAGCGAGTAGACTTAGGATCAGGCCATCATACTTTTATCGTTGGGGGCACCTAAATCTAAGGGTTTTTTTTCATGTCAATCACGACCTTCTTCAAAGAGTCCAGGTCGACTTCAATTAGGGCTTACGGTACTTGCCAACTAGTTTCACGATGGCCCCGCTTTGGCCAGACCCCCGGGCCTTTTGAAACACCTTCCAAAGGATAACTTAATCCACATTGGACGCACACTCCTGCTTGCTGAGCCTGCAGGCTGCTCTGGGAGCTAGGATCAGGGTCCAAGATAGGTAATTGAAGGAGGGTGTGCCGTTCTTTGCGAATTTTGTGCCATCGCTGCAGGTGGGTGTGGTCCGATGTTGTCTGGGGCTGCGGATCAGAGGTAACCACGCGAATATTCTGGGCTCTAAGGCCGTATCGGCTCGTTTTCATCAAGGAGTAGATAAGTATTGTTCGTCAAGCACCTAAGAAACACCTTCCTAAAATCATATATTTGAGCCGAGAGAAAGACCACGATGACCCTCAACTTCGTAGACGCTGGAGTAGAAGCGGGCCGCCCCGCCAGCTCTTCCGTCGCGTCACTCCACCATTTTGCTCCCCTTCACCGGCTTGCGGTGGACCAACTTTCTTTCTCCTCTCCTTCATCCGTAAGCATAACGCCACCACAATAATGACACAACTTCCAGCACCACCTACGCAACCAGAAACTCAAAGAGCAATGCCACCATCTCTCACCAGAAACTTCCTCCCCACCCTCTTCTCCTCCCTCTCCCGCACAACCTCCGGCCCGAGCTCGACACCGACGCGCTGGACCCTCCTCCGCACTCTGAAAAGCGAGAACCCGAACGATATCGTTGGCGAACTACACGGATCCGCCGTATTCACACCCCTTCGCTCCTCTCCGACCGCACCCACGTCCTCATCAACCCCTCCCGCTGCAGCTTCAAAACCAGACTCGGACACCGAACCCGACCAAGAACTCCTTTACGGCGAAGAAGGCTCCCTCCCCGAATCCTTCGGGCCCGGACTACGATGGACAAAGAAATACATCTGGCGCTTGGGTCACGACGGCAACGTCAGTGTATGGTTCGTCAAAGTCGACAAGAACCCAGACCCCGACGCCGAGGAAGAGAGAGACTACTTGTTCCACGAATTTGACTTTGGTCTCTCTCCCTTGGCGCCTGGTTCTGGAACAGACGTCGTCTCCGGCGAGGAGTTTGTGATGCCGCCGACGCCGCCTGAGGTTCCCGGTTCGGCGAAGACAAAGGTCATCGCTGCGCGCGGGAATCATTTGTGCATAAATGATATGTATCGCACGGCGTATGCGTTTCGGGTTGAGGAGGGGAGTGGGGAGGTGGTTAGTTGGGCGAGTCGGCACGTTGTGCGGGGCCCGAAGAAGGGACAGGATATATTGAATCTGTATTCGAGATGGTAATAGGGTTCTAAGCTTCGACATTGATGGTCGGTTGGAAATGGGTGCGCTACGGCTACGCAAATCCTCCATGCAATGTGGCATATTTTTGTGATATCCTCGCCATATTCAAGTAACATCCCATCTTATTCGCATTCTCGATACTACATGTATACTATACTATGCTATCTCACAGCGTGTACATAAAATCTGGCCTCTTATCGCCCAACAACGCGATCTCGTTATGGTCTAGACCCTCGATCCAGTTATCGCGCTCGCCACGCTTGCGCTTCGCGTTCTCTCTGCGCAGGAGGATATATTGCAGGATGGACCCTCCAAGCTGGAAGAGGACGAGGTATGCTAGGACCGTTCCATGGCCCGGGTAGAATTCCGGTGAGTCTTCGCCGCGGTAGATGTTGGATGAAACGATTCCGTTCAGGTTTCCCCACCCGATGACGAAGCCAAGGGTTACGCCGCGCTTGTAGACGCCTGTTGTGGAAGAGTGTTAATATGATGAGTTTGATAAGGAAGGTAGGCAGAAAGGTAGAGGAGGATGTGGGGGAGGAAGGAGACTACCTTCGACATTGTTACTTGTCCAGGAGATTGTGTTTGAAATGGCTGGGTAGATTCCCATCGCTCCTAGGAACGTTCCTGCGTATCGTGCGCCAGCGCCTTTCGCGCCAAGGAGCATTGCGAAACCAGTTATGCCTAAGAATGAGACAAGTATGTTCCACAAACCACGCTGGCGAGTTCGGTCGGCCATGAAGCCTACAGCGACGGTTAAGATGGCCGCGGCGGCGTACGGCGGCACGCTGAGGAGTTGGGCGTGGATGTTCGTATAGCCCTGTGAGAAGTTTCATTAGCTGGCGACTCTCAGCGCAATTTCGAGTGTCGTTGGCAGGGTAGGACATCGTACCAGCTCATTGATAATAGTCGGCACAAACAACGAGAATGCATAAAGACTTCCATCCGCTCCCATATAGATCATCATCCCCGTGTATGTCTTCCAATCCTTGAGACTGTTCCAAAAGTACGCCATCTTGAACTCCTCGTGCTCCGCGCTCGCCTGCTGATCCGCCGCCAGCCGGCGGAGGACACGCTTGCGATCATCCTCTGAGAGGAACTTGGCCTCATCGGGAAAATCGTACACCATCCAGAATGAGACCACTCCGATCACGATGGTTGCTAGGCCCTCAAGAATGAAAATCCATGCCCAACCTTCTTTCCCGCCTACGTTGTCCATGTTGATGATTGCGGCAGCGAGGAGGCCGCCAAAGGAGCCGGCTAGTGCAGCCGCTGAGAAGAAGATGGCCATGCGGACGCCGAGCTCGGAGCGCTTGTACCAGCAAGAGAGAAAGTAGTTTACTCCGGGGAAAAGACCGGCTTCTGTTAGACCGAGGAACCACCGGACCTGTGTGGGTTAGTATAGGGAAGGGCGGAGGGTGAAGGGACGACGAACAGCCATCAGGCCAGCCCAGTTGTGGACGAAGCCCATGCACATCATACAAACGCCCTATACAATCGTAGGTGTTAGCCAAAACATTTACTGGGGATGTGTAATAACTCCACTCACCCATAAAACCATAATAATGGGTATAAAAACACTAGGTCGCAGACGCTTGAGCAGAATGTTGGTCAATGGCTCGAAGACCGAATATGAGACGAAGAAAATAGTGAGCGCAGCATTATATTGACTATTACTCATGTTCAGATCCTCTCGTAGATGCGCGAGCTTCGCATTGCCAATATTGGTCCTGCGGCGCGTTAGACGGGAACCTATCTGCCACATGCAGCGTCACTGCGCTTACCTATCCAAGAATGAGACGAGATAAAGCAAACTGAGCCAGGGAACCAGCTTCAAGTCCAACTTCCAGAGGAGAGCGCGATCCTGGGCGCATTAGCTATCCAAATGTTGGTAGTGCGCTTGGGCATCGGGCGGCTCACAATCTTCGCCCTCTCCTCATCGCTCAATCCCTCATCCGGATCTTCAAGCTGGGCTATTTTCGACTTGTGTTGTTCATGTGATGAAGCGACCTTCTCCAGATCAGAGAGCTTTGGTTGATCTTCATGAACCGACTGCGCCGCCATAATGATATTGTCCAAACACACAAGTTATCAAAACTGTCAGTCAAGACACGAAGACGCAGGAATAGGATTGAAAAGGCCACCGGGACACCGAAACTCTAACACGGAGGTGCCGGACTTTTTAAAAGGAGAGGGGAAGCTGCAGGGTGACTATGCATGACCCAATCCATGATTGTCCAAATTATTGCTGATCTCGGGGATTTCTATCCATTGACAGCGAAAGGATCGGAGTTCGAGTTTCCTGTCGATTCATGAACGGCAACATTGCCGCGAAGAGGGGTCGTCGCTGTCACGACTCGTAAGCTGGGCCGATGTAACCTGTGGCTCGTAGAAAGAGGGGAAAGGGACAACCTTGAGAGACCCTGTGGGGGAGAGGGGTTGTGATTGGTGGCGTCACGTCTAATCAAGACATTCGTGGAGAAGCTTGGGGGTGACTGCGTCTGTGGCTAGCCTAATTTTCTGGGAATGTCGATCGTGCTTCATTCCCCACACGAGGTGGCCCCATAATACGAGCATAAATGGCTCAGAGATAAGGCGAATTCGCAAGATTTCGATTTCTAATCATGAAGAGTCCGGAAAGCTCATACGCAAGCAGGGTGTTGTCTCAATATTGAACACAATAGATCATCACTGTACCAAAACAAGCCTCAGTATTCCCTCTCCACAGTGGTGGCAGCATACACCTGAAGGCTATATTTCGCAAACTTGCTCTTCTCCCTCAATCTCCGGCCATAGTACCGGAAGATGAATGGAACCGGACAGAAAACAAGCGCCCCGGATGCCAACACTGACAGAGCCACATTCGCTCCCAAAGCACCAAACATTTTAGGTGCAATAAGCGGAAACAGGGCTGAGAGCGTTGAGCGTGCAAGGGACATTGCTGCGAACGCGCTCGCAGCGTAGCTGTTGTAACTATCCGCCAAGTACCCCGCAAGCACAGTACCGAACTCATTGAGGGCAAATCCAACGAAGAACAGTGGAATAATTGTCACGAACCAATGGACGCCACGTATCGCGGGAGGGACCATCCATGCAAACCACCAAAGTCCAACGGCCAGGAACGGCGCTCCGAGTGATATCCCAGCAAGCTTATGCTCCGGAAGCAAGGGGAGCCGGTCGCGGTGTCGCTGGGCTGCGACGCGTTGATCCATCAGGCGAACAAGGATGCTAGGGAGGAACCCTAGTCCAATCGCGAAGAAGGGCAAATTGGCGTCCCTTGTGCTGAAATCCATTGACTCGTAAATCGGAGGTAGCGACTCTGTGAACAGGTACATAACAGCAACACTGCAACCGCTCATCACGGAGCAGGCAAAGACAATCGGCTCAGTGAAAAAGAGACGAAGTGGTCGCAGAAGCCCATCACCTATGAAAATGGACAGTTTAGGCACCTCGTCCGGATTCTGTGCCAGGAGGCTCATGTTGCCAGTCACCTGACGCAGCTTGTTGACCTCCCAACTGAGAAGAAGCGATGGACGTGACTCTCGAATCGCCAGCATCAGCAGTCCAATGCATCCCGTCACCATCGAGGAGATGTAGAACACCCATCTCCTGTTACTTGTGAGTATTATACCACGTTTTATATCACTGGAGGAGGATACTGACCATCCAAGTTCAGCAGTGATATAGCCACTCATCACCGGGCCCATAGCCACGGCGAAATTAGCAACTACCATGTAAGCGAATACGAGCCAGATACGATCCCGTGCATTGAACATGTCCTCAATACTCCCTGTGATGATGACCGTCGGAATTGCGCTCAGAAACCCGGTAATCGTTCGACCCGCGATCGCTGCTCCCAGGGAAGGTACCGTTGCGATCATAATACTGAAGGCGCTGTATAGTACTGTGCTGATGATGTATAGTTTCTTTCGACCGAAGGCCTCGGAATATGGTGGGAAGATGACATTTCCCAATGCCTGTGCTAGGCAATACCTATAGTGCCGTTATCAACATCTGATACTGTTCACCGATTGTTCAGACAAATATTGGGGTTGCCTACGTGGAGACAAACAGAAAGACTGCGAGGGTCAAGTCGATTCCGAATTCGTGACGTGCATCCTTTGCCGCCGTTGCCTACTAATTGTCAAACTTCACACACGCAGGACAATAAGAGGAAGGCTCCTATCGGCTTCAGAACATTAATCCGAACAAACATACACCGGATGCATTGATTGCTGTGCTGTTGAGGGCAAAACGATAGTCAGCAAGCGTAACAATTCGGTCTGGGGGTTTAAACGGGTTTCTCACGTATAAAACTCAAGAATCATGATCAGTCCGATGTCGTACGCCTTCCGGAACGGATGCCAATTCCTTGGATGATTTGGATTGGTGTTGGCCCAGCGTATGTAAAGACCATCTGGGGTGAACTCCAGTCCCTGCTCCTCTAGCGCAATCTTAAGGGCTTGGGCGTCTTCTGCTTTCTGGTCACAATCAGACATTTTGAGATGCTAACTGCTCTAGATTTACGAGGTAGGCAAAGTCCCGAGTACAAGTACTCCAGCTTCCGAGTCAAGGGATAGGCTCAGGTTCCGCCGTGACATATCAAGGAAGCCGGAGCTCCGAGATCGACATGCTTGGCTGTTCATCCCCTCTGATATTATGGTTTGAACCGGCTAGATGTTGACGTCGGTGCTTATGATTGCGCCAGAGATGGGCATCCCTTTCAAAAGGCTTTGACGTGATGAGGGAAGGGGTTCCAAGGTATGAGAAACCTGATGGCGAGAGCTCGGCGCAGACAAAGGAAAGAGCATACCCACAAGCTCCGAGCTTGGAATGCCCTAAGTGCTCGAGCAGATAATCCCCGAGGACTTGATTCGCAACTGGGCCAGAGCCCGCGCTTGATCCCCTTTGTACGAATAAAGTACGCGATGTATTTAGTCGCCTGCCCACATTCCTGCTTGCGAGGTTTTAGGAAAAGGGCCATCAACGCCCTGTAAGGTCACACTCGCACTCTCACTCATCAGGTGTGCTAGTGGAATGCAGTAATGACGGGATTATGGTTTAAACCTGGCTTAGAGGGCCGGCTAACGTCGGTCGGTGCTGGTGGAGAGCAGATCCCACTCACGCGAGTAAGCTGGTTCCCTCCCATCGTTCGATCGGAACCAGGCCGGCGAGGAATGTCTTGGGCTCTAGGCTTAGAGCACGAGATTCCAATAGAACGTTAGCGATATCTACCATTAGGTACAACTCAAATGGTTCCGCTAATGAACGGGCCCAATTTCGGAGGCGGCTTTCCCTGCCAGGAGACTAACAGATGTGGTGGAATGGAGCAGCATCGAATCGCATTCCAGAGTGTGGCAACAACCTGCTTTGCTCCTTACCCTTCTTTCACCAAGAATATAACAGCATGAATTCGTCTCTAATTTGCAACACGATTATTCGACTTCGATCACGGCCTTATTAGCGTGTTCAAAACGCCAAGATGTGTGTAGTGCAGGCCGGAGTCAAGCACTTCCTAAGAAGCGCCATGGAAGCTTGACTACTGCCATGAACGAGTCCTGAATCAAGCCCGCCAAGTAATCCGTCGTGTTTTGCTGCGGCCCCCAAGGGCCCCGGCAAATTGCCATCGCACGTGGAAATGACTCGCATTTTCTCTTGGCCAACCCCACAGGAACTACAGGTGGACGTGTACCTGACACTCTTTACACCAAGCCCCAGTGGGAGGAAATTTAGACAGTCGCCAGCGAGGCTGGAGATTACATGGCCCCTCGTGGACCCTACTGAAACAAGAGCATCCTCGACCTAATTTGGTTATCAGATAATCAATCAGATAACCTGGACCCACGCATTTCCCTTTTCGCAGGTGCCGCTGGAAGAAAATGACCAGGATTAGCCCGCTCGCAAAGATGTATATTTTCGGTTCTAGAAGCCGAAGATGAAGCTGCAGATGGGAATGAGCGCATGAATATCAGTCACGACTCGCATGGCGGGAAATTCTAGTCTTCAAGCCCACCTTTCTCCATCAAGTTGGGATCTGATGCGCCGCTTTTCGGCCCCCTGGTACCATTGACTCTTCCCACTGCAGTGCCATGGCCCCATATAAATTTGCTTCGCCCTATATCGCGACTGTTTGGGCCTACGGTCCTGCATCACAGAGCACACTCAACACCATTGGCTTCCGTTGGGGGTTTGGAATTTGGGCCATCGTTATTCCCGTGGTTTGCACACCTCTATTTTGGCTTTTCTATCACACCCAACGCAAGGCCGAGAAAATGGGTCTGATACCTGTCCATGAGTCCAATCGCACACTTCCCCGGTCTGTTCTTCACTATGCAAAGGAGTTTGACCTGCTTGGTATCTTCATCCTTGCCCTTGGTCTAGCTCTTTTCCTGCTCGATTTCAACCTCTACACGAAGCAGCCCGGTGAATGGCGCTCGCCACTTATCATTTGTTTCCTCATATTTGGCGGCCTATTGATCATAGTTTTTATCTTTTACGAGAAGTATCTTGCTCCTGTGGCGTTTATTCCTTGGTACCTGCTCAAGAACCGCACTGTCATCTTCACCTACACCATGGCAACGAGTCTGTACATTGCCTGGTATGTCTGGGACAATTACTTCTACTCCATGTTGCTCGTCGTCTACAACCAGAACGTCACACAAGCCTCATACATCAGCAACATCTATACAGTCGGATCTTCTTTTTGGTCTATTGTCATGGGCATTCTGATCCGTTACAACGGCCGCTTGAAATGGCAAGCCCTCTATTTCGGTGTCCCCGTCACCATCCTCGGCGTTGCCCTCATGATCCACTTCCGTCATGCAGGCGTCGACATTGGCTATATCGTCATGTGTCAAATCTTCATCGCATTTGGTGGAGGAACCCTTGTCATCTGTGAACAAATGACGGTCATGGCCGTGTCCCGTCAGCAAGATATTCCGGCTGTCCTCGCAGCCGAAGGCATGTTCATCAACATTGGTTCTGCCGTTGGATCTACCATTGCCGCAGCCATGTGGACTGGTATTTTCCCATAGAAACTGAAGGGAAATCTTCCCACCGATGCCCTTCCTAACCTCAACACCATCTACGGGGACGTCACAGCACAATACGGATACCCTATCGGAAGTCCAGAGCGTGATGCCATCAACCTATCTTACAGCCAGACACAGCGATTGATGCTAATTGCTGCGACATGCCTTTGCTCCGTCACTCTCACTTCGGTCTTGATGTGGAAGGATGTCAACGTCAAGAAGATCCACCAGGTCAAGGGCCGCGTTTTCTAAGCAAACGTCATCCTGGATATTTGCGAGAGCAACAAGCATACTCCGCTTATCCATACCTAGAGGCGCAATAAAGCTCGCACCTTGCCGTCGGCCCAGGCTCTACCCAAGATACTACCACCATACATGATAACCTTGTATCTACTCTAGTGGCGCCACAATACATGAAATTCTAGGCATAACCCAACAAGGCTGACCCATTGTTTCGTTTGGTTGTAGCACTTACTCATTGTTACAGACCGTATGATACAGTTCGATCCAAATGAACCCCCTGCGTACGCCGATTGCCCCTTAAATTATTAGCACTTTTCTGCCAGCCAACATGTAACAGAGCGCAAAGGCCGGGTCGTGTCCTGCTGTTGCGACATCTCCGTCTTTAATTTCTCGATAAGGGAATAGGCCCTGAGTTCTTCTCACGGCTCAAGCTTTCCGGGTGCGGTTATATTGGTCAGCTCCTTACCCTGCGTCAAGCGGATAGCCGGGGAAAAATGGACGCTTTCTATTTTAACTGTCTTCTGGTGATTTGGGGGTCTTCGCTAGGGTTTCTACGTTCCAGAGTGCGGGAAGAGATATATAGCTAGAGTGAGTAAACAGAGAGCCCCAGGGGTTTAGTGTGAAAGGAAAGGGGAGGTTTTTGGTAGACCCGAAAGTTTTCCTATGGTACAAGCAGAAGAGCACGGAAGAGCACGGCGATCGTGGTAGCTTTAAGAGCTCTCGGAGGCAATTGCAAAGATCTATCAAAGGAGACCACTTGAAACGATGTAGTATTTGTCCTGAATGGAAAACTAAGTACACTTCCTTTTGTAGAATTGCGTGGGTTATCGACCAGATCTTAGGTGGAAACGGTTTGTTTGTTGTTTATCATTTTGTGTGAATAGACAGCGGATGGTTGGAAGATTGATCATGAAATGAAATTGTTGACGCCATAAAATCGTGCTCAAGCTTCCCAAGACTCTCATGCGAAGCAATCTTTGGATATATGGGTACCGGTCTGATCTCGGTTTTAACGTGAGAAAGGCCTCGTTGCTCCCTAAATACTAGGGTCGCAAAAATATCTCCTAATGAAAGCATGGAGGCGGAAGCGAGAATGACGAGAAGGCGTGGAACCACCAAGCTACTAACCGCCACTACGAGCAACGAGACCGGCGGCCGGGTCAGTAGGAGCGGCGTTGTGCGTCAAGAATCGAAATTGGCATCTGCTCAGAGCGGGATGAACGTTAAGCAACTCGAACACCGCTGCCGCGGCTTTGACAGAAGTCATATTTATCGCAACTTCTCCAGCTGCTGGGCCGTCGCTGATGCTCTCAATCTGCGGGCTGAAATTGTGTTGTGCACGGGTCAGGACGCGAGTAATCTCTTGCTTGAGTGACTGTCTGTATTGGGATACCCCCAGACAACGAGTGTATCCGCCCTCCCTGATCAAGCTTCCCATATCGGCGGAGATAGGGTATGTGGGAGTATTAACGGGGACGACCTTTCCAGGCAGTTTCTTGCTCTTGGGACTAGTCAAGAATTGGACAGCATCCTTCTCGGTGACAAAGGTGATCATCGCGGTGCTAAAGCCGGTTATAGCAGTTGTGTTGCTAAGTCGAGCCTCGTAAATTTCGCCTCCAACAAACGGAAGGATCTCATTTATGGTTATCTCCGGCGGAAGTTCATCGATACGAATAGTTCTGTAGACATCACTGTCAACAACGGAGGGTATGTAACGTATGCCATATTGGAAGACCCAGAGGTCAGCGAAGGGTTGGCGGGTGATCATGTTAGATTTGTTGCCGAAAGCGCCGTACTCTTCGTCTATATTGTCGAAGATGCTTGCACCTTTCAGCGCCCAGGCGATTTTTCCATTCCACATGACGACAGCCGAGTCAGTCTTGTTCTCTGGCTCCGTGTTCTTCCGTTGGGTCTCGTCGTGGAGGAAGTGTTGGGACTTGGTAACACGTGTAGGACACTAAATAGAGAGAATTGCGTCAATAATATGCTCAATCTTATAGGGTGGGGATTGTCGCCTTTCCAATTTTACCTTTGCCGCCGGTGTGGCCGTACGCACATTTTCTGTAATATCATCCAAGAGCCAACCCGACTTTGGCGGTACATTCTCATCGAGTGTGGATGTCATAACTTCCGGGCTGAGTGGAGGAATCTGAATATCTTCTATAACGCCATCGAGAAGGTCTGTGGAGTAGGTGGAGGGAGTGGCTGCCATATCCTCACCGTCACTTTCGCTATCGGTCGTAGTTTCGTCTTCGTGGTGACGCCAATCCCTTCTTTGCTCGTCAGGAAGTGAGCTACGAGTGAGGCAGAGGATGCGAGTCTCGATAAAATACAGGAAGGTGCAAAGTAAGACAAGAATTGGCAGTAACAGGGAGAGGAGGAGGGTGCCGAAGGTGGTGATGTTCCCGCCCCGAGGTCTGATGAGGCTACAACAATGCTCCATATTAGGAAGGAGCCCTGAGGTCCCGTGCGGCAAGGTAGCAACGGTAGGTCCGTTCTCTGCGTGCATGGAGAGAAATAGGTAGGTGAGCAGAGAGGGAGGGAGAGAGAGAGAACACAATTGAGAGGTTTAAATAACGGTGATCTGCTGTGAGGGTGGTTGACGCGGTGATGCAAGAGATGCAGAAGGTTAACTGCGATCTCGTGGTGATCTTGCCCTTATATAAGAGGCTTTGGAATAAGAACTGAGAGTAAAAAGAGGAATAAGAGAGAGAGAGAGAGAGAGATCTGAAGGCAATTGGTTACTAGAACACTTCTAGTTCAAAGACTCAACTGAGGTCCTTCCACAGCACAAACGGATGGAGAGGGGCTTTGTTCAGGATAGGGTCACACATCAATTTAAGGTCAACAACTTAAGTCACAAAATATACATTCAGTCTCCCTTCCACAAACCACCTAGACACGCATTCATTCCAAAAATGCCTATATCATCCGGTGATTTAGCCAAGAAACTCACCCTGCGCAAAAGCGATCCAGGGCAAATCAGTATCCCAGCATCTCTGCATGAGTGTACGAGCACTTTGAATCTAAAGACAAGTCAGCAACTCACCTTTAAAGATGACTTATAACACACCTGCTTCATCCCAGTCCCCTCCAGAACCTCGAGGCGTTCCTTGATCTCAACCCGCTGCTCCGGATTCTGAGTCTCACAACCAGCCGTAAAAATGGGGAACAGTACTCCCGCCTCCGTAGCTGCACCAGAGCGTATAGTCATCACAGCTTGCATCAACCCATTTAAGGCCTTCAAAACTTCCCCGGAGTCGGAGTGTTCGCCGAGAACGCGGCGACGGAGATGGAGTAGTCCGGCATAGCGGAAGGCACGGTCAACGGCAATCATATCCGAGGACTCCGAATCCTGGTAGTGCTTATCATGTGTGTGAACCTGGGCATCCAATGTCTCCCAATCGTCTATCAAGGCCTCTGCTCTGTTGGCTATACTGGGAGATGGGGTCCATTCAGGCAAGAATGTTTGCAGATCCCCAAATCTTTCGTTATCGCACTGGTGCACTAGCCCTCCCAGCTGTGTCAAGAACAAACCAGTGCGGGGAGTGAACCCGGTGAAGCAGTCAACTGCGAACTCGTCCCAGTCTTCATCCGCGTGGTAGATTCCTAACACATTGTAGTACTCCAGCAAGGGAGGTTGGTGATGCCGGCATGATAGTGCACCCAGAACATCCAGATAGCCGAGCCAGCGAGTTAGGAAAGCCCCGACGCGGTTGCCAGAGGAGGCCATGTAACCTTGTCGGGCGAGGAATAGGTCGCGCGCCAGCTTAAGGAGTGTCTGCCAAGGCACTGGTACTTCAAAAGCACCAGGAGAGACAATCTCTAGTGACAAAAGCATAATTGCGGTGGCAAGATGACTGTCAGTAACGTTCTCATGGGGGTCTTCCAGCGCGAGGCGCAAAGACGGGAAAACATCGCGAACCCAGAGTGCAATCCGATTTGCAGGCTCTGGATGGCCTAAGAACCTTGCTCGATGACTTGCAGAGTAAGCAAGCATAAGATTGAGGAGATTAGAGTCACCGATAGCCACTATTCAGTTAGCATTTAGCTCTAGGTAAGAGAAACGATGGACCTTACTAGAGGGTAAGACGGAGCTGAAGGGATTACCTCCACAGTCATGCGGAACAAGGACCCTCGCAGTGTGGTTGAGAAAGTGGTGAAAGTACATCAAATTAATAGGCACCTCCACGAGAGAAGCTGGAAGTGGGGAAAGATATCGAGGAATATTGATGGCAACTGGAAGCGCATAGTAGGCATACTTGCTGCTATCAATGACGTTGCGGTCTTTTTCAGGCTGGTAACCTCCTGGACTCGATACATGACTTGCTGCCTGGGACTGAATGACCTCCAAAGCGTCACTGACATCGATTGCTGAGTGATCGTCATTCCTTCCGAGATCTAGATCCGATCGGCCACAGTCCATACCATAGTGATCAGTCACACTAGTAAGGTAGGTTTGCCATTTCCGCTCCGAATTTGAGAGCTCACGCCTCTTGCTAAGCGTAGGTCGAATGTCATGATGGCGCGCATAGGATGAATAGGATCTCGCGTGTTTCGCTCTACTAACATTATCACCAGGCGGTCCATCCAAGATTCCACCCAAAAAGCTATCCGGTGAGTCTCCCGGATCCCGCGGAGTCCCAGAAGTAAACAGGCTTGTGTCGAGAGATCGAGGCGACGTTGCATCATGAGAATCTGTGGGGCTAAGCGTGCAATCGATCGAGCCACTGCGGGCTCCGATCTCAGAGGAGGGCAACCCAGCAGGGTTGTGTTGATAGTCTAGCATCCTCCCACGTTCAAACGGCGAGCCATGCAGGGTATAGTCAGTTGCCTCTAAAGCAGGACGAACGAAAGATATCGGCTGAGAGACTTGACCGGATGGGAAATTGAAGTCGAATAATGAGGGGACATTAGGAACAGTCTCTTGCGGAGGTGGATATCGTGGATTTCCCAGCGTATTTGCAACAGACGGTCTGTTGGACAGATCGTCTCCAATCAACGGGAATGTTGTCTCATGAGATATGCCTAGCCAAGAACCGGCAGCCTGTCCCCGAGACAGGTTCATTTCTACTGGAGCTCTATCGGTTGTACGGTTGCATGCATTGAAAGACTGACCAGGGTGAGAGTCATGAAAATCATGTAGCCTGCTAGGGTACGATCTTCCTACAGCCATGTCCCCTGCAAACTCCCCCTTCCAAAAGAGCTTCTCTGCAGGCTCATCCTGCGGAGTGTTCACCTCCCAACCACTAGGATTGAACGGTCGGACAGGGCTCGCCGGGTGTGTCTGGGGAAGCGACGGGGGTGAAAGAGGGAACGAGAACGAGTGTCTCGAGAGACTACTAGTCTGGGAATCAGGGGAATCGACTGAAGTCTTTCTTCTTGTTCGTCCACCCCAGTTCAGCCTTAGGCTATAGTCGCAAGGTTCATTTTGACGTCGGCAATTTAAGCACGACGGCTTTTCCTCCCCGCTGCATCTATAGAATTAGCTGAGCTGGTAGAAGAATGAAAAAGTATACATACCACTTGACCTTTTTCGCTTTACATGGCCTAGATAATGTCAGTGCATGTCAGTCTCGCGGTCAATAGATATCTTACCAGCACCCTTTGCGTGATCTCCTTTTCGGCTCGGGAGCTCCGGGCCTTCGCGGACGCGGCATTTGATGCTCAAATCAAAGGCGCCGGAGAATAGAGCTGATTACTTGACGAACTAATGGTCCGGGGAGCAAGATAGTGCCAACTTAGTCTGCGGAGTAAGATCGCCATGCAGCGCGAAGGTATAGCCGTAATATCCACAGGGCTGAACGAGGGAGACCTTTTTCGTCTGCGAGTCGGGCGTTTAACCCAAGAGGACAAAAAGCGATAATCGATAATAATACACTCCCGCTTGTTATTCGTACTCATCGATGTACGAGATATGGCAAAGGGCCAGCCAAGCAGTTCTAAGGGGTTTAAAAATGGTTTGTGGATGGGGGTTGATGAAACTTGAAGGAGATGGAGAGGTTTCCAAGGTTGTTGCCTCTCCTTTGAGGGGAGCGGAGGAAATCACCAGTCACGAGAACGTAGTATTCGCTATAGTAATACTAGGCACGAGGCTCCGTGCGAGAACAAGAGTCGCACCTCTCTGTAAGATGTCCCAAGGCGTGGTTGCGATGGAATAAGATAAAAATCAAGCCTCGGGTAGCAAGAAGCGGTGACAGACAAGAAGCAGAAAGCGAGACAGGTGAGAAGAAGCAATGTTGGAGGAGACGACTTGGGTTTCAATCGCCCGGCTCGAGATCGGGTCCAACTCGAACAATGCACTGGCAGCTGCACACTGTTATCGGCCGTCTAGGCCAATCACACCCCCGCAAACCAGCGGTGGGAACGCCTCCATCAGGCTCGACCTGCCCCTCTTGGAATGTTGATGCCCCAGGCCGTAACAGATAAGCCTGGGGGCAGTGGGCGGCTCGGCATTACTGCAGTTCCGGAGTCGCTGACGTAAGAATCCTTGTTACTTGCTTTTTGTAGTATTCTGTCAGATTCGATGTTGGTACTCCGTATGACGATCGTTTCCATCTGAACAGCTATTAATACTGCCATTAATTCTCTGTTACTATGTCTAACTGTTGTACCTTGACGTTTCATAGACCGTTCTTCTCACGCACTACTTTCGCGTACTTCGCGCTGTTATCAATTATCGAACCTCGTTTCCGAGATAACACCCGCTAGCATCCGATATGGCGTCCACTACTATCACTAAAATCCACCCACTGCAACGACTGGCCAGTCCGTCCAGGGGCATCTCGGCATTGGTCCATGTTTGTTATCAGGCCAAAACCAATCCGCCACTATCTATCCGATCTAACGTCCTTCCAGGCTTCCGGACTAACCAGTTTCATTTGGTCTTTCAAATAGTGAGTTGACTACGGCGGCGCGCCATTTGGCAGTGTTGGAGAACCGGCTACTGTACTAGTAGAACCTCCATAGCTCGGTGCCATGCTAACTCCCTCTAGTATGCACGACAACCCTAACCATGCGTAAGCTTTACTCGCCCCGATTATACCAAGGTTCCCCAAAGATTGACTCTTGGTCCCGTAGCAACGAAGCATACGGATGGCACTTCCAGTACTTGACCGTCATCGGTCTTTTTCTTGCAACTATCACCTTCACCGTCGGTCTTCTAGCTGATATCACGCTGTCGCCGCGCCTCTTCCTGGTTAAGAACCTTTTATCCATATGTAGCGCCCCTATGGAAGTCCTCATTAGCATCCTCTACTGGGGTCTTCGTCTTGTTAGTCCCCGGCCCCCTACCCCGTCCCTCTCATCTTAATACTAACCGGTTGGTATAGATTGATGAGCGTCTCGTCGTTCCTGAATGGGCCGTTATCCCTATGAGCGCCGGTACGCTACGCCCAATCTTCATACTCTCGAAGTCCCAGCTCAAAACTCTTAACTATAACCGCTCTAAAGACATAAGCTTCCACGCCGTTCCCTCCATCGTCTTCCTAATCGACCTTCTCTTCCTCTCCCCACCATGGACAATCACCATCGGTCCCGCCCTCGGCCTCTCCAGCACGATCGCCGTCAGCTACTGGTTCTGGGTTGAGCGGTGCTTCAAGCACAACGGATGGTATATTCCTCCATAATCTCATCTCCTTCCCGTCCAAGTGCCTCAGATTAACCGCATACACAAGGTATCCCTACCCAATCTTCGAGCAAGTCCCCTTCGAGGGCCGCATTGGACTCTTCGGCCTCAGCGCCGTCGTTATGGCGCTTAGCACGGCGACCCTCAAATGGCTTCACGGTCGTGTCAATGGCTTTGGGACACCGGTTAAGGCACAGGCTAGGCCCGGCTCTATTAAGGCCAATGGAGGGCTTTGAATCAATTCGAGTTAGTTATTGGCCGGTTTCGAATGCTGTTAGTTTGGGCAGGGCTGGTCTAGAAAAATTTGACTACAGATTGACCGGGATATAGGTATTTGAATCATCTTATAGATATAGGACCAGATAGTAAGAAGGATTGCATAGCGTCAAGAACAATCAATCAAGTCCATCGGCCAAGGCCGAATATTTATATGCGCCGACTTGTAAAGAGCCCCTAGAATTACATTTTCTCTTAAGACCCCCCTTTGAATTTTAGTAGTAAGTTTCCCGCCCTACTGGTTTTGTATAGTAAAATAAACGCGGCCAAAAAAAGCCCAAGCAGGCCCTTAGCAAGCCTTCAGAGTAAGCCTTTAGAGTAAGCCTCTAAGTGAACCTCTTAGTGAACCTCTTAGTGAACCTCTTAGTGAACCTCTTAGTGAACCTCTTAGTGAACCTCTTAGTGAACCTCTTAGTGAACCTCTTAGTGA